>CM067370.1:93089635-93337135 GCA_034401795.1 Chaetoderma sp. LZ-2023a | reverse complement strand
TCACTCACTCACTCACTCACTCACTCACTCACTCACTCACTCACTCACCCACTTACTCACCCACTCAGATATGCACACGCTCAGTCATCTCTCACTAACTCACTTACTCGCTCATGCACGCACGTACGCAGTGAGTGAGTGAATGAGCGAACGAGTGAGTGCATGTGTGCGTGCGTAGGTGAGTGAGTGTTTGAGTACGTGAGGGCGTGAGGGCGTGCGTACGTACGTGCGTGAGTTAGTGAGTTAGTGATAGTTGACTTAGTGAGGTGCGTGTGCATATCTGAGTATCTCATTCGCTCGCTCGCTCGCTCACTCACTCACTCACTCACTCACTCACTCACTCACTCAGATATGCACACGCTCACCCACTCAGCCACACCTCACTAACTCACTCACTCACTCACTCACTCTCGTACTCGCTCACGCACGTGCGTACGCACGCATTCACGCACTCATGCACTCACTTACCAACGCACGCATGCACTCACTCGTTCGCGTGCTCACTAACTCACTCACACACTCACTCACTCAAGCACGCACGCACGCACGCACGCACGTACGTACGTACGTACGCACGCATGCACGCAAGCACTAGCTCACTCACGTATGCACACGCTCACTTCCTCCCTCCCTCCCTCCCTCCCTCCCTCCCTCCCTCCCTCCCTTCTTCCCTCCCTCCCTCCCTCCCTCCCTCCCTCCCTCTATCACTCACTCACTCACTCATTGACTCACGCAATCTCTCTCTCTCTCTCTCTCTCTCTCTCTCTCACACTAACTCACTCACTCACTCACGAGCGCATCCACGTACTCACGCACACACGCACGCACTCACTCACTCACGAACGCACTCGCGCACGCACGCACGCACACACGCACGCGCTCACTCGCTCACGCGAGTACTCACTCACGCACGCGCGCATACACCTATGTATGCACGCATGCGCTCACTCACTCACGTACGCACACGCTCAATATCTCTTATCAGCATAAAATATAAGCAATTAGATTAACCCCTCTTCTGTCAACAGTGCCTCAAAGCGCTCAAAATTCTACTTATATCAAGATTTTTCAAGAAAATAATAATTTTTACAATAAAATTTACAAAAGTAACTTTCTGTTATCGTGGAAATAGACAATACTCAAGACCACTACAGGTGCTGTTTTTTAGCCGGCTTGACCATGAAAATGGTCAAGAAACTCAAGTTTTTCTTCGCTAGTGTCTATTTGCCGGCTGAAAGAAGACTATTTTTGAAAATTTACCACTGGAGTGACTGGCTCGGTTACCGAACTAGTCATTCCAGTGGTAAATTTTCAAAAATCATATTCTCTTGGATGAAAAAATTGACATTCCTCAAGGCCACTACATAGTCCGTTTTTTGGCGGTCTTGACCATTAAAGAGTTAAGTTAGCACAAGAGGGGTTAAATACCAATGAAGCATTCTATTAACTGGTTTTAAATGTATGTGTGTGTGCGTGAGGTCGGGCGTGAGCGCGTGTGTGTGTTCTTGTTTGCCTACATAGGTGAACAGTTTACCTAGGTATCTTAAAGCTATCGTAAGCCAATAAGATCTCCAGATTAAGCTAAGAAACTTCTCAGAGATCTGCGCTAACGGTCAGTCTTTTACCGAGTTGCGACGTGAAAATCCCCATACACCGGACACTCCGGGTATTTAAATTTTAGTCAACCCTCAGCCGTGTTCGTCCGGTCGATAGTTCGCGACGTCCTAGGCTAATTATTTTAGAACATGTTGACTGAAAATCATTATTGCCTCTAGTAGAAACACCTTTCCGTAAATTGACAATGATTAGTCTGAGAATAATTTGTCAGCCACAATTGTCAATCGAATTTCTCAAAATATCTTCAGCAAGTGTTACTACATTGTTTTATATTTTGAGAAGAATTTGAGAGAAAGTTGCTGCAACAACAATTTTCAGTACAATTGTTATCAAGTCCTTATCTGATGACATGTATATTGTATGATATGTTAGTTTGAAAACGATTTGACGGAAAGTTGTTGGCAGTAATGGTTTTCAATCAACTTGTTCGAAAAATAATTAGAATAGTATACTGCAAGCTACCGATTCGACGAACAAGACTTGACTACAATTTACTACCTGGCTAGTCGACTACATGTACATTACATAAGGGGAATTTTGACCAGATCACTGACATTTTTCATCTCATTTCGGCGTAAGTTAGCTTATGTAGTGTAATGGGCGGAAATGTGTAAGAGCTGATGGATCTCAAGTCTTTTAGTTGTGACTCGGAACTAATATTAGTCGGTCTGCTCGTTGGTGAGTCAGTCTGTTTCTCGGTCTGTCCGTCTGTCGGTCCGTCAAAACTGTTATCAAAATGTTGCATATGTCAAAAATATACCGCATCGCACGTCTTATAAATTTGAAAGATTTTACTCGCGATTTGCAGCTAGTAATCATCAGTCACTCAGTCTGTTCTTCGGTCTGTTGTTCGCTCCGTTGGTCTGTATGTTGATCTGTCAAACTATTTGACATTCTGTTGAATATTTTGAAACTAATTTGACTGGGCTATGGCAGCAACAGCACCCAATCAAATTAGTTTCAAAATGTTCAACAGCTTACCCGTATAGTGTTCTAGAAATTGAGATTCAAAGAGTGCATGGATCCAATGATCCGAACACGAGAAAGTGTACGTGGAGCTTAGCTAAAGATGGGCAGGGCATAGTTAAAACTACATTCCTCCATTGTACTGGAAGACATCACCAACTAACATGTTTCGATTCTGTTTTTCGTTTGGAAACAATGTGACTTATTTATTAGCTGTACTAGTGTTTGTGATTATGTCGTCATATGTGCTTTTGATATTCTCGTAATCGACATTGTCAGCACCCGCTTTTTCGCCAATGTCCAATATTATTATCCTGTCCTGGGTTTCACGACCTTTAATCGAGTTCTGTGCAGTTCTTGGCTCATTTTGGTACAATTTTTGACGAATGTCAAAAATGTTAGTCTTAGTCGATCGCCAAATGCCTATAATAGTTTTGGCACACATACCCACCCCTGAATGAACTACTAGCTTTGTGGACTGTTGTATGTGTTCGCACATGTTCGAAAGCTCGTGTTTTGCTCTATTTTATGATTAGACCCTATACGGAGGATTTGTTGATTTAATGCGTACGTACGTCCCTTAAAAGCTGAAAATAATGTCAGCCTTTAACCCTTTAATGACTAAATTTGTTCAAAAAATTTAAATATTTACTTATTGAATGTCCATTTGCAGGCCAAGAGAAGACTATTTTTGAAAATTTACCACTGGAATGACTGGCTCGGTCACCGAGCCAGTCATTCCAGTGGTCAATTTTCAAAAATAGTCTTCACTTGGTCTGTAAATAGACATTCCTCAAGATCGCTGCAGAGGTCGGTCTTGGCCGGTTTCGTCATAAAAGGGTTAATAGCCAGTCTAAGGTTGGTCCTACCGTGTTAGATAATCACCGTTACTAATGACAATTAGGCTACATTCGTCGTCGTCGTCGTCGTAACAAACAGCTGCGTACATAGTAAAATCAATAATTCTTTGTTTTGATTTCCTCATTATGCCTATGAGAATTGCAAATTAACACATTTAGTAGTGTCGACACAATTTACTACAGTTGCTAGTGACCAGGGTCCAGATGAAAATCGTGTTTCTGAAAATTACAAACAGCAACAGCTTACAGCGATACTAGTTTCAAAATTATCACAAGTTACCGTACGCACATGCCGTGGAATTGAATAATACAATCCGACAATTCTCCTCTAAAAGGTTAATGGATCCACTATTACTTATAACTTACCAATAGACCTTTCCAGTATATCCATCCATCATATGACGTCATAATCAACTATGTGACGTGTAGGATGACGCCAATGACGTCATGAATGACGTAGATGAGCACGTCAGAATGCATAATTGATGGACTAAGCGTTGTTGTACGAATTGTGTCTTTACTAATAAATATTTTGTTGAATATATTGAAACTAATTTGACTGGGTGCTGTTGCTGCCATTTCAAAACATTCATATGTATAGTTTTCTGCATGGAAATTGATAGTCAGGCAGTTCAATTTGTTCATAGATCGATCGATCCCAACACGAGCGAGGTGTGGGAGGAGCTTAACTAGAGATGTGTGGCATAGATAAAACTGAAAAGGTCCATTTGGTTCCATGCTTAGTGAGAGGAAAAGCAAGACTATCGATCATGTCATGTATTGATCTCACTGTGATTGTTGTAGTTGTTAATTAGCCCCATATTACCGTGTTCCTGTTGTCCAGCCTGTATATATGTCCAGCTTACAACAAGACGAGTAAATTAACCCTTTAATACTCGAATTTTAGAAGAAAATGTCCGTTTGGATCTCAAGTCTTTTAGTTGTGACTCGCAACTAATATTAGTCGGTCTGTTCGTTGGTGAGTCAGTCTGTTTCTCGGTCTGTCCATCTGTCGGTCTGTCAAATCTGTTATCAAAATGTTGCATATGTCAAAAATATAGCGCAATATAAATTTAAAAGATTTTAGTCGCGATTTGCAGCTAGTATGCATCAGTCACTCAGTCTGTTCTTCGGTCTGTTGTTCGCTCCGTTGGTCTGTTTGTTGATCTGTCAAGCTGTTTGACATTCTGTTGAATATTTTGAAACTAATTTGACTGGGCTATGGCAGCAACAGCACCCAATCAAATTAGTTTCAAAATGTTCAACAGCTTACCCGTATAGTGTTCTAGAAATTGAGATTCAAAGAGTGCATGGATCCAATGATGTTAGATAATCACCGTTACTAATGACAATTAGGCTACATTCGTCGTCGTAGTCGTAACAAACAGCTGCGTACATAGTAAAATCAATAATTCTTTGTTTTGATTTCCTCAGTATGCCTATGAGAATTGCAAATTAACACATTTAGTAGTGTAGACACAAATAGAAGAAAATGTCCGTTTGCACACCAAGAGAAGACGATTTTTGAAATTTTTTGTTATCGAGCCGGTCATTTCAGTGGTAGATTTTCACAAATAGTCCTCTTTTGGTCTGCATATGGGCATTTCGCAGGACCACTACAGAAGGCGTTTTGGCTGATATGAGTGTTAAAAGGTTACGGTCGTGTTCTCACTGGAGACTTAATCAGGAATAACGCCGTACCGGGGTATTGTGTTATTCATGATTAACTCTTTGGTGAGAACACGGCCTTAGCAATGATATAGAGTATAATACAAGGAGGCTTATACACCTTTGCATTACTCCATTCAGCATGCTGCAGTTTTACTGAGACTCATTGCAAATTGACAGGATATTTTTTAGTGTAACCTACTGGAGCTGAAAGGTTATTACGAAAGGTTGTAAATTTATTAGTAAAAAAGTTAGCTAAATAATTAAATTATTCATATCTGTAATCTCTATAGGGGAATTACCCGCCATTACCGCGGCCATTTTCCTTACATCTACACTTCCAAATACTATAAGCGTAACGGGTCTAACAAGCGGAATGCCCGTATCAAGAGTTTGAATAGCGAAATAACTGTGACGCAATCTTCTTTTAAACGCGTGCATGACTGTACACATTTCGCCTTTTGATCTCAGAGGAATTATGTTTATATGCTCCTAATGCTCACCTGTATATTTGTTTCGCTATAACAATCAAGGTACGCGACTGGAAGTGAACAACAAACCTTGGCACAGCAGCGGCCATCGCAATATTAAGACAATTATGCGTAAGTATATCAGCTAATTATCTTTATGGGGCCTAGATATACCATACAGTCAACCCGACATAATGTCACCGTTATGAAGCAATTTTGGCCTGCTTTGCATTCCGTAGGGAAAACGTTTCAAAATGTTTTGCTAATCTGCAAACTATTGACAAACTGCTGTTTTCGCATTGATTACATCATATAATATACAAAAAGAGAAAAGACGGTTTTGCACGCGCATAGTGCTCTTGAATGTTTTCCCTACGGAACGCAAGGCAGGCCGCTATATATAATAGACAAATCTCAAATGTATTGCAATTTCCTATCAAATTTATTACACGAGTTTAGAAATATCTTAGTTGGGAAAGATCAGTAGCGACTTTCAAATGAGAACTTATTAAACCAGTATGATAAAGTTGTTAAAAAATGGCAGCGAGTTTTTTCTACTTATCACATAAGCTATTACGTCAAACTTCACCTCAATGAAGGAATCCAGTTATAGCTATGCCCCGCCCAACTTCTAGCTAAACCCCCGCCCACACATTGCTCGTGTTGGGATCGATCGATCCCTTGAATTTCATTTTCCAGAAAACTATACAGTTAAGCTGTTGAATATTTTGAAACTAATTTGACTGGGTGGTGTGGCCTATGGCAGCAACACCGCCCAGTAAAATTAGTTTCAACGTATTCAACGGCGTGTTTATTAAATAGTAACGTATATAATTCGTACAACACTGATTAGTCCGTCATCAATTAAGCGTGCGCGACGAACTTAGCTACGCCATTCATGCTGACATTGATTATGCTGTCATCCTACACGTCCTGTGGTTGATTATGACGTCAGATGATTGATGAATAAACTGGATTCCGCCATTCTGATCACTTTCTTAACATTTTTGCATTATTTTTATTGCCGCATCGGTTCACTGCTAAGAGTTCTAAACGCGGCATTGTATTATTTGTGATGATGTGTAGTCCCATTATCGTTTAATGAATCATATGCAATGGAACACACGCTTGCGCAATGGAACGGACTGTGCTATTGTTGAATCCAATCTGTCACTCGAGTGTTGACGTCGTAATCAATTACGTCACCGTCAGGTTGACCTCACAATCATAATTGACAGAAAATACTCAGTCATGAAGCTGGAGAAATTAGTCAAGTGGTCGAATTGTACATGTCTTTGACAGATTCAATATTTAATATACATATTCGTTGAATGTTTTGAAACTAATATGACTGGACACATTTGCCATAGGCAACAACAGCGCCCAGTCAAATTAGTTTCGAAACAGCCAACAGCCTACCTGTATAGTTGCCTTGAGAATAGGACTCTAGGAAGTTAAGGTTCAAAGAATATAAATAGATCCCAACACACCCAAAATGTGGGCGGAGCAGAGCTATAGATGGGCTGGGCATAGTTAGAATTGGATCCCTATATTAGGCCTACTCATACATATCAAGTGGAATATATTGCAGTTACAACTACTGAAGATACCTCTTGCCTTTTGGAGACAAAATATAGCGATTCTTTAAGGCATGTGCTCTTTATCTTAAAGACCCACTATGTTTTCGCTCCACAGTCGCGTACTGTGTATCCAGTTACAGGTACTAAGAGACTATTAGTCTATTGTGACTAATGGGTGACTTCACTTTTAGCAATGTCGCGCCCATCTCTAGCTAAGCTCCGCCCATGCTGTGTGTGTGTGCTGGGATCAATTTATATAATTTCAATCCTGAATTCCCAGAATCCCAATTTCATGGTAACTATACAGCTAACCTGTTGAATATTTTGAAACTAATTAGACTAATGGGGCTGTTGCTGCCTGTCCCAGCAACGGCGCCCGGTCCAATGAATGTTTATTAGATGACAAAGACATACAATTCGTATATCTGACGGAACATTCAAGGTTTATGACGAAGTATTTCTGTCATTTATCATTGTGACGTCAGCCTAGATGTGCCGTAATTGATTGAGGTCGTTCGTCCATTGTTTTGGCCTCATACGTCGGTCACTTTAATGAAGAGGAAGATTTGCTCCCAGCCTCTCACGTGTCTACATCTGAATGTTGTGATGTTGGAGATGCAGAAGAAAATCGCGCTAGTTCTCATTAACAATTTCACCGACCATTAACCGCTTTTACTGAAAAAGTAAATTCTTTACCATATAAACAGTATCCTGTAAAGTATTTTGAAATTAATTTGACTGGAAGCCGTTGTTGCCTAAGACAACAATGGCTTCCAGTTAAATTAATTTCAAAATATTCTACAGTTTTTCTGTATGGTAGCGTTGAAAATGTGATATAGAGAATTCATCGGTGAAAGGGTTATGGCATGATGTTGCTGAAAGTATTAGCGATTTTTCAATGAGCACCAGTTGTTAAAATAATGTGGGCTGATAACTCATTATTACGAGTGCTAATTCCTGCAAATTATAGTCACAATTTACCATGGCTCGCGTCCAAGATTCTTTCTTCCTGGCTACACAATAAGTAATAATATTCGTTATATACACGTATTTTGCGGGTGGTATAGTGTTTATCGAGACTAGCTCTAATAACAATGCGGAATTATATAATAGCATTTATCATGTTTATCGTAATCTCCAGTGGAAATACAACGATATTTGAATATTTTCAAAATAATTTGACTCGACGCTGTTTCAACATATTCCACAGCTTACATGTACGGTTACCGTGAAATTAGATTCGTTGAAATCAGGTTTCAGAGTTTCAAATTGATTCCAACCCGCTTAAAATGCGGGCAGGGATTAGCTAGAAATGGGCGTGGCACAGCTATAAATAGTTCATTCAAATTCATTCTATTATCGAGACATGGAGAATGCCTTACATGTTCTATACCACAAACTATAATGAAATGGAGGATTCCAGTTCATCTATCCACCATATAATGTTCAGGATGATAGGCCTATGCATCGGGTTTGGTCAAGTTGCCTTTTGAAGCTGCACGGCTGCTGTAATGGTCCTTTTCGGTTTTGACTATGCCCCGCCCATCTCTAGCTAAGCTCGTGTTGGGATCGATTGGCCTCTGAACACCCTGACTATCAATTTCCAAAAAAACACAGATAAGCTGTTGAATATTTTGAAACTAATTTGACTGGGTGCTGTTGCTGCCTAAGGCAGCAACAGCGCCCAGTCAAATTAGTTTCAAAATAATCAACATGTTTATTAAATGGCAAAGAATTACAAAGACATACAATTCATACAACGTGTCGGACAATTTGAGATTTGATGACTGTCTATATGGAACCCTTTGTGACGTAATGATCGTGACGTCATCATACATGCGTTGAGCTGATTATGACATCATACGATGTCAGATGATGGATGGATACTCTGGAAAGGTGAATTGTACAGCATTCTGGAAACACATGTAACACCATATAGTTACATCTTGACTTTCATGAGGATTTTAGAGCCACGTATCCACAACTTTCAGAAGGGCTGGACGGTGGCATTTCTTGTTACACAGTGAGTACCTTTATCCGCTTCGATAGAGTCAACATAATCTGCATACGTCATATCTACTTGCATATCTTTCACTGAAATTGGAAGGTTTGGCCATGTAGAGTGTTCTCGAACAAATGATAGTTCTGCGGCGAAGTAGCAAGTTAAAAGTACTGGTGATAAATTATGACCGTGTGGTGTTTCAAACTGCAGAACGCGTTGATTTGACGCGAACAACTAGCTTTCTAGTTGCCAATAAGAGTCTCACCATGAGTAGATCGTCATCGTTGCAGAGTGCTTGATGGAAACGTTGAAATACCCGGGGTCTCTTGATAGTATCAAGTGTATGTAGCATGTCGATTTTCCACCTGGTAGACGTCCCAATGCATTGCTAGTACTACTGATGTTAGCATTCGTTGTAGTCAGACTATGTCACAGCAGCTACGGCAGCTCTTTAAATCACTCCGTCCACTTCCAATAAATTTGTCAATCTTATCTCTGATACGAGATAATCTCTCATTTGATAGAATTTTTCGAATATTGTTCAAAGCACTATTTGTCTCAGATTGGACAGCGGTCCGGGTGGTTTCTTAGGTATTAGAAGTGAGATGAGTGCACATTCTATTACAAGATTGATAGTGAGATGTTTTTCCAAGGCAGAGTTGATGACGTGTACGATTTGTGTCGAGATGGTGTTATGTGTATATTTATGGAGCTCGTTCTTAAAGGTGTTATGTCCGCATGCGCAGCCATTTATTAAAGCTTCTCTAACTTGTACTTCTTGTATTGGCTTTTGCGGTGGCCGTGGCTGGCTTTCAAACATGGGTAGAGGTTCGTTTCCTGTGTCAGTTCACTGATTGTTTCGGCCTTTCCATAGCCAGAGCCGATGAAGTGGTTATCAGAGTTATGCAGTGGTTGATGTGGCGTGCTGATTTTTTTATGCTTTGCTTGCTCCGAACATTTGTCGACAATCATCGGTGAACGTGATCTCATTTACCATCTGCTCTCTCGATGGGGAATTCGTTCACTCGTTCAGGATAGAGACAGGGTCTTATTGCGATTCTTTCTTAGTTCGGTTTTGGTGTTCATTTCGACTGCTTTGATAAATGCATAGTCGCAATATTTTCTGCTGTTCAGACAGCTTCATAACAGATCACTATAGGCTATCCGTTGGTTGGTATTCCTGGCTACACTGATGTTTTAGACCCTAATGTCGCCACACATTTTAGGACGCTACTTATGGATTCGTTTGGTTTACAGTTGAGGCCAGCCATGATGATCTGATCAATGATTGTTTTGCTATGCGATGTCTGCATGGCCTTGTCGTTAGTTAGTTTTGAGAGATCATGGTTGACCTCTAATTTCTCCTTTACGGGTCTCTTGTAGAAGAGGCACATTTGATCAATCCGTAATCGAGTAATCACTGATTTGTGGGCAGAATTAATGTCTGTACCACAGTAGGATCATGAGTCTCGGACTAACATCTTTGCATTCACCTTGCACAATATGTATTCATTGTAAATAAAGATTGCTTCTGTGGTCTTAGCTTTCTTGTCGGCTATCTGTCCTATCCACGTTGTTCGATGCCGGCATGGATTTTCATAATGATGTTCAGATACTCTCTACTCGATGCCATCTCATTACTTTCGACCCGAAGAAGAACGGGTGTATTGCATTTGGACTTTATTTGTTTGTTTGGTTGTTTGTTTCTTTGTTTGTTTGTTTATTTGTTTGTTTGTTTACCAGAACTAGCCTCTTTTTGAAGAATGTCCGTTTGTAGTCCAAGAGAAGACTATTTTTAGATATACCACCAGATTGAGTGGCTCGATAACCGAACCAATGATTCCGATGGTAAGATTTCAAGAATAGTCTTCTCTTGGACTTAAATTGTACATTGAATGGGCAAATATTTTCATTTTCTTGACCAAATTTAGCCATTAAAGGGTTAATTATTTTGTTATCATTGCGTTATGCTCTGTTTCAGCTTCATGCTCTCCTGGACAACCACTACCACGCATGGATCATAGTGTATCACAACACGGCGAGCTGTCAGCATCAGTTGCAAATTTCGTATCACAGACGGATAATTCTGCCTTCAAACCCAGTCCAGATTTCCATCGAACTTTTAGTCTTAACATTCACTACACTGGTAAGAAGTTAGAAATTCCCTGCTATTCATATAATATACGAAATGATATTAAGCTTGGACATGGCCAGCACACTTTAATTGTGCCCACATACACACCTCGCTGCAGGGGGATTGATTGCCGATATTCACGACTAGATCATGTCGAAGTTCTGTCAGGAAAAGGACAAACAAGCAGTGATATAGAGAAGCAGAAGCGAGATAAAAATATGATTTTGGCAGAGGAGTTACCTCGTTTTACTTCAGCATTACTGAATAAGTGTGACGAAATCAAAGATTTCCGAAATGGAAAACGGGACCGAGATATCGCGGTCTCTAAACTTCGGTCAAATAATCTAAAACCAGAGGATTTAGAAGATGCAAGAAAAAGCAGAAATCAGTACTTACAAGAGCATCTATATTGTAGATTATATGGGGTAAAATCGGTTAATGATCTTACAAATCAAAGGAAATTGAAAAATGAATCGTTGTCAGAAATCGTTTCCAAAGATGACAAGCTGGTGTCGTTAGAGAGAATATTGCATGAAGAAAAACAAAAGGAAAACGAGTGTTTATCCGACGGTGTACGGCATAAACCTACCAACCTTTCAGAAGTTATGAATAATAAGCTTGTTAAGAATCGGCTTTTGTCTGAAGAACAAGCCTTGGAAATTGAATTCATTAGTAAAAGATTCCAATCTCGTATGGAATTATCAACGAATAGACAGAGGGAAAGCGTTGCTATGTTGAAGAAAATGTATTATCCTAACTTTGATGAAAACTATCAAACTAGGCGACTAATGAATGAGAAACTTCACGGTGTGCGTGAGGAACATCTAAATGAGATCGCAAAAGCTATTCCCGGCAGTGAGCAACGGGCCGCAAGAAGAAACAAGGTCGCTGTTGCACAACTCATTTCAGATGATAAGATAGCTACAAATCTGTTAAATGTTAAATCAAGAAATAATATAAAATTATCAGAGGAACTGGCAAACAATACATGTGAATTACAAAACCTGGAACAGGCTGAACAGCAGCGAAGAGAACGTAATTGCATGTTACTAGATGTTATCCCAGAATCGAATTTGCCAGATGCTTCAGAAACTAGAAATGTCCGATATGGGGGCGTGTTGGAAATACTGTTTCAACAGACTAAACTTGTTGAATCATTGGCTAAAGAAGGAGATGACAAGAGACGTAAAAGTAACGAGCTGTTGTCAGAAAATGTGGCGAAAACTGTACAACTATGTCCACTGTCTAGCATGGAAAGGAACCATCTGCTTCTCGAAGAGATGGCTTCGAGTGACGAAACATTGGGTACTATGAGATTAAGAAGTGAGGAAATAATAGAGGAAAGAAAACGACGCAATCAGGATCTCTCCAATCAAACGACCATGGAGGGCATCCAGTCTGAAAAAGATATTATGCGGAGACTGGCTGACATCGAGTCTGTAAAAAACCATGAGTGATAAAGCTGGCATTTTATAAGTGACTAGTGACGAAATATTGAAAAATAGAACAAGTCAAACATAGCTCTTAATGACTAGACTTCAGAAACTGAATTCAGGAAAGCCCAAGAAATATAAACAAACACTGGAATAGCGAGGATTTATTGTTAGTTCACCGGGCCATAATGGCCAAGTGAGCGTATGCGATGGCGAATATCCATTGTCCGTCCGTCTGTCCATCAACTTTTACTCAAAAACGCTACTCCGCATTAACCACTTGACGGATTTCAACCTAATTTGGCTGGAAGGACCTTATAGAGATAGGCTTCCGAACTGATATACATAATTTTAATTGTTGCATTTTTTGGTGAAAGACTTAGATTTTATGTAAAATTTACCGGAAATTGTCAAAACGCTACTACTCATTAACTTCTAGGCGGATTTCAACCCAATCATATGGGGGATAGGCTTCAGAACATGCATACATAATTTTGATTGGTCAATTTTCTTGATGAGAATCTTAGATTCGATGAAAAATGTACATGAAATTGACAACACAATAGTCATAATTAACCCCAGTTGACTGGACTAATCCTATTGCGGTAGGCTCCATAACTTCTATTCACAATCTTGATTGGTCGATCTTTTTGGTGGAAATATTAGATTTTATGAAAGATTTACTGGAAATTGTGAAGACTCTTCTCTTTAGCTGTTTGACAAATTTCAACAGAATTTCGTTAGAATAACCCTATCATGGCAGGCTCCAGAACTTCAGAATTTTGTTTAGTCCAGGTTTGTGGTGAAAACCATAGATGTTATGAAAAATTTACCGGGAATTGGCAAATTTGGATGGAAGTATTCTAGAGTCGTAGGCTCTAGAACTTATATTCAGAATTTTGGTTGGTCGATTCTTTGGCGGCCATGGTGGATTTTCTGAAAAATTTCCCAACCATTTAAAATGCTACGCCTTAGTGTCCTTAATGTCTCGATTTCAATGAAACTAGTGTGGAACCATCCTATAGTCGTAGGCTTTAACATACCAAACGAGAATTTGGATTGGTTAATTTCTTTGGCGGCCATCTCGGATTTTTCGAAAATTATCCATCATGTCTATTTAAATACAAATGGTTCAAATGCTAATGATCCAGGTGAGCGTCACGGACCCATGATCATCTTGCGTAAAACAGATGTGTGAGACTGATTTTTCATAAATAGACCATCAACGATTGCGGAGAAGCTATGCTGGAGTAGATATGTGGCTCGATATATATCCTGTGAAGTAATGCATAGATGCCCATCCACCGGACCGCGCACACGACCACCGGCGTCTGACCACCCTCCCGGGACTCCCCGACCACAGGCTCCATAATAAATAAAGATGTGACATTAAAATGTGTCAAGTTTCAACTAAAGTTACCTACAATGTTTTCAAATATTAACACATATCGGAGTCTCATCTGTAACTAGTGACGACCCTGCTCGTCTGATGAGTACGCGCTGTTTCAATGAAGAGATACAATCTGCCACTCTGACTCATGTATTTGATGTTATAATCAAATATCCACTTGTTAGTTGACGTTACAATCAAAATAACGAACGGATTGTCCATCATAAAAGCGTCTGGATTGCATGTTTTCGATGAATTTAGAATTTAATAAACATCCTCGTGACTATTTTGAAAACATATGCAACAGCAGATTCAGTCAAATTAGTTTCAGAGTATTCAATGGCGTACCGGTATAGTTACCTAGGAACTTAGATTCTGGACATTTAGCTTTCAAAGTTTCAAATCGATTCCAACACGAGTACGATGTGTGTGGAGCTGGGCGAGAAATGGGGATGGCATAGCTAGAAATGGATCCCGCCATTGTGCTCAATGTCAGGGGTACAAAACTATCTTGTCATGCCGCATGAAGAATGGTGCAGGAACTACTCATGAAACAACTGCATGTGCATGTACTGGCACCTTGCTACATTGGCACATGCATCCGCAAATACAGTTTCGGTGTTTATGTCTGCTGTTAAGGTTTCCAGCCATCATCAGCTTGCAAAAGTTCGTATATATGTGTGCAGTCTTGTTCTTTCCTTAGAGTCTCTTATTTCCTTTTAGTCTAGTCTTTTGTCTCTTTTTAAGACCAGTTTTATCTATGTCCCGCCCATCTCTATCTAAGATCCACCCACACATCGCTCGTGTTGGGATCGATCGATCTCTGAACTCCCTGACTATCAATTTCCAGAAAACTATACAGGTAAGCTGTTGAATAGTTTGAAGCTAATTTTACTGGGTGCTCTTGTTGCCTATGACAACAACAGCGCCAGGTCAGATTAATTTCAAAATATTCAACAGCATGTTTCTTAAATAGCAAAAACATACAATTCATACAACATGTCGGACTATTAATCGTTAAAAACGAGCTTAATCGAATCATTCATGACGCCATGATTATGACATTAGCATACACGTCGCGTAGTTAATTATGACGTCATATGATTGAGTGAGGACATGAATTCATTAATTACAGATCTCTCTGTATCTCCATCTTCTGGTAGTGTCCGTTTCTTCTTGACCTTTGTGAGTCTAGTAATTCCCAGCTCTACTAACTTCTTGTTTGGCGTGCAACTTCTGATTGATTACGTTTTCGTAATTGCTTATGGTCACAGCAAAATTCTTAAGGGATAATAATACCAATTCTAATCCTATCTACTGAGGTATGCTGACTTTTGTGTCTCAACAACGCATGTTGATTTATGTGTAATTTCCTATGTTGTACGCATATTCATCGGACGCAATGTTAAACTAGGTTCTATTTGGAGTTCTCGGCCCCGGTCCTGGAATGCAGTGGCGACTTGTTCTTGATAGTTGTTACTCTGCACCATGGCTGTCTAATCATGCCTATTATTCAATGTTGAAGATGAATGTAACTACACACGGCTCTCTCTCTCTCTCTCTCTCTCATCCAAACGTATTTTCCTTTGTTTCAACCACTTATTATTTAGGCAAAGTACGTTAATGTCCATGTTAATGGACTATAGTATTTCAGACTCACAATCCAGATTTGTTTGGATTTGGTATCTATTTTAATTTGACATCACTGAAATGTGTGCCGATTTATAATAAAATTCCTTGCTTTGTAATTGTTTCCTTGCAATGCATATGTGTGTGGTTTGATATATTCAAATGAATAATATGATTCTCAATAATATTGTATAATTACTATCTTTGGCAATGTTATGAAACAAGGCAATACTATTTTGTGGTCAAATAAATGTGTACCAAAACTTGTATAACATTCTTCTATGTATGACCTTTATTTATATAGTGTTCCATAATAAATCATTACCCATAATTAGGTCATTCATAATATGGAATGGAAAAAAGGAGTTAAAAATGAGCTTGCTAATCTTCAACCACATATCGATTCAAGACTTGTATTATTTCAGATTCTTCACACTTTTGAATACCACATTGCTACAAGAATTATGACTGTATATCATTTCCTAGAATGACCTTTGTTGTCTGGTGTTTCGGGTTCAAATGGGTACATACATTTCTAGTATATTACATTTGTTCAAATGTTTACATGATTTGCTTGTGTATGGAAATATGATTTTCTTTTTGTCGTTTTTCTTTATTTATTACTTTATTGGCAACGAAGAGTGCATACATTTGGACGATAGTTTGGACATTTGGACATATGGCGATGTTATGGTAGGGTAAGATATGATGGTGGAGCAGAATGATTTTAATGTTATTTCTGTGTAGTGAATACAATTCTAGGGAAGATTGCAATGCTGTGATTCACATGACTGCATGAGAAGATAAGCTAAAAGTTGCAGAGACGCATGAATGTACCACAAGCTGCATGCATGCATGGATGACCAAATGGGTGCATAAACTGGATCCAAAATCGTCAAATCATAGTCGTATCGTGATGCCCGTAACCGTCTTTGATTAACCGTTTATTGGCTAAATTTCATCAAGGAAATAAAATTATTTGCTTATTCAATGTCCATTTGAGGACAACGAGAATGCTCTTTTTGAAAGATTACCACTGGAATGACTCCAAAGGTAATTTTTCACAAAATTCTCTTCTCTTGGCCTGCAAATTGCCATTCTTAAGAACAAAGTATATGCTTAGTAGAAACACTTTGTGGCATGAATGATTCAGTGCAATTGACAGGATTCAAAATTCTTTCTAAATTTCGTGATCGAAAACCCGCAGCTAGACGCAACTCTGGTGGCATTTCAGCATGTATCAGAAAGGAAATTCGAACAGACATCAAGTTGCTTCAAACATCCTCAAGCGAGATAATGTGGTTAAAACTTTACAAGTTTTTCTTTGGTCTTGATAAAGACCTAATCCTGTAGTAGATGTCAGCCCAGCATCATCATCATATGCTAAGCGGAGTGAGGATATCTTTGAATTATTAGAAAACGACATCGCTAATTATTCGAAAGAAGGTAACTGCATCGTGTATGGGGATTTCAATGCACTCACAAATTGCAAATTGCGAACCTAATTTCTGTTTTGATGACTTTGCTCCCCACTGTTGTGATCTCTCTAGAAATTATCTATATATTGCCGACTATTATATTAGTAGGCGAAACTCAGATGATAGTGGTGTTGATGGTCACGGTAGAAAATTATTATCTTTGTGTAAGGCAACATGCCTCAGAATTCTAAACGGACGTGCTTTTAGTGACATGTTAGGAAGTCATACTTGCTTCGGTCACACTGGTATGCCTAGTGTGATAGACTATTACATAGTCCTGATCCATTCTTTATTCACTGCTTGTTATCATGTATTTGAGTTACAGGACGATATGGTATCTCTACAGAAGATTCTGTAAGAGGGGAAAATGTAGCAAATGTTTGTGGACAGCTAGTGATGTCTATACATTCCAACAAGCCCTATCTATGACATGTATCAGGTCAAAGGTGAAAGAGGCAATGCTACAATATGTTAACATTAATGTTTTGGTTGATTCAGTAACCGATGTCATTGTCAGCGCTGCATGTAATACCGGTATTAGGCAAAGATGTAGTTCCGGGGGTAAACGGGCTGAAAAGGTGAGGAATAATTTGTCCAACTCAGACTGCAACCAGGTACAGAAGGACCTAAAGCAAGTGGCAGGACGAGTCCGCAAAGAACCTTACAATGCAAGGCTTCTTTCTGAATTCCGTTCATTGCGGAAAAGATATAGACGCATCCTGAATAAGAAAAAAACGTCTTTTAAACAAGATATTCTTTCCCAGATGAATACATTGCATAGGAACAATCCACATGAATTTTGGTCACTATTCTATAGGCTAAGGAACATTGATAGCCACCATTCTAATAACAACACTATTAGTAATGCTGATTGGGTTGATCATTTCACCAAGCTTCTCAACACTATTCCTAATATGGGAAATGCTAAATTAGATAACTATTAAATGACATTATAAACACCCATGAAGATGAAGTGTTTGCTATGCTTAACTTCTCCATTATCAACCACCGAAATTTCTACTGCAATATCTAAATTGAAAGGCATGAAATCAGGTGGATTAAGTGTGATACTAAAATACTGAAAGCCGGTCATAATAACATTTTGCCTTTGTTGCACACGGTATTTAATGAAATACTTACCATCGCGTTCTTTCCCGATGCCTGGAGATGCAATATCTTAATGTCTCTACACAAAAAGGTGACAAGAACGACCCTAATAACTAAAGGGGTATTGCGATTGTGAGAAATCTGTCTAAACATTTTTGTAGTGGTTTGCATACCCGATTGCCTACATTTGCTGATGATATGTCACTTATCCCTAAATGTGAGATTGGTTATCGAACTGGAGCGCACATCTGATCACATTTTTACAATAAATGCTTAATTGACAAATACGTAAGCAAACATTCCAAGGAACACGTTTACGGTCGTTTTGTGGTCTTTAAAGCTGCATTCGACTCGGTGTCCAGAAAAACCTTGATTTTCAAACTTATTAAGCTTGGTGTTGGCGGTAATTTCATGTCGATTATGTAGAGCGTGTATTAGAGTTGTCTGTACTCTATTAAACCGGGAGGGAAATTCAGTGGCAATATCCAATATTCAGCGTTTGTGTTAAACAAGGATGCGCTTTGAGTCCATTATTATTCAACTTATTCATTACTGGCCTTCCATATATTTTCCTTGAGTATGACCCAGTAACCTTGTATGACACAAAAGTTAGTTGCCCGTTGCTCGTTGATGACTTGGTATTATTATACAGGTTTCACACAGGGCTGCAAATGACTCTAAACAACTTAAGTGTATACTATCGTAAATGGGACCTTACAGTGAATTTGAGCAAAACTAAGATTATTAATTTAACAGAATTGGTAGGTTGCTTAAGCGTCATCAATTTACATATGAAAATACTGTAGCGGAAAATGCCCAAGCCTACTGCTACCAGCGCCTGATTTTCTCTTCTTCTGGAAGCCTAAAAAGTGCGTGTGAGAGGCTTTATGACCAAGCTTTCAAAGCTGTCTTTAAAATCAAAACAATACGTTTAGTGACAACATTCTCTTAGCGTATAGGTTATTCAACAGCTTAATAGAGTCTATTTAATGTACTGCAGTGATGTTTGGAGTCCGCTGTACATGAGCAGATGCAACGACGACCACCGTTACTACATCTGTGACAGTGTGCTTGCTGAAAAAGTTCTTAAATTTGCTACGTATCTGCTTGGCGTTAGTAAAAGAGCAATTAATGTTGCTGTTATGGACGATCTAGGTCATTACCCTCATTATGACAGCCATTCTCCTGCATGCCATTAAATACTGGCTACGAATGGCATCCGTAGTCCCTCCCTCGTTAATAAGGAATGTGTATTTACGAGTCATACGAAACTTCAGAAAGAATTCTCAAATGGTGTAACTGCATAAAATTACTTTTTACACATTTTGGCATGGTGAATGTGTGGGACAACAGGTACAGCAGCGTCATTCCTTCCGGAAATTGTATGTCCACCTTGCAAGCCAGTTTGAAACAGGTATATGCTTCTCAATGGCTGTGCCATATAAATGACTCTGATAACAACCCCAAACTACATTCCTATAAACTTTATAAGAAGTCATTTCAAATAGAAAGTTACGTTTTGGCGGAGTTTTTGGTAAAGAAACGTCGTAAGTTCTCTAAACTAAGGTTAACTGCACATTCCCTGCGAATTGAAAGTGACAGATATTCCCGACCCAAAGTTCCAGCTGATGCACGACTATGTAAATTATGCGATTCTAGAAATGTAGAAGATGAAAATCATTTTATGTTAGATCGTACGGCTTTTCTTGTTGAGAGAGTTCAACAGTACTGTAGTCTATCACAATGTACAACATTTGACAGTGAATAATTTGAATTCTTAATGTTCTCTTGCAAAGGTGACTGTGATATCACAATATTGCTGCCAGTTTAGTAAATACTGTCGCTCGAAAACGAAAGATACTATCGACCTTATAATTGCGCTGTCCATCAATTTCCCACATGTATATATAACTTGTATAATTTGCTATTCCTATGACATACAATAGTTTTATTTTTATGATAGTTTGCGTTTATCAATTGTCATGTATTGTCTGTATTCGTATTTGTCATATCCTCATGTTTGGGTTATTGCAATAAAGAATTTGAATCCTCAGAACCACTGCAGAAGCTAGTTTAAGCCGGTCTCATTATGAATAAGTTAACATTCTCCAGGCAAATTATTAGGACACAGAACGAAAAGCAAAATCTGTAAGGATGTGTGCATATCTGGGACAATACGAGGACAGTTGAGTTCCTCAAAATACTAACCTTTGTCCAAGCACATACACAAAATATCAGAGAGGTCTTAACATTGTCCAATTAGAACATAACTTATCCACAAAATATTTTAAAATCACCATTGGACTTAAATATGTGCGTCTGCAGTATTTTCTAAATGTGCTTTTTTCTAACATTGTGTTTCATACAGTTAAGATTTCAATGGTTCTACAGGCACATTACACCTCAAACATTCACCAAGTACGTTCAACATGAGGGGGTGATAGGTGTGCCGTTCTCACATAAAGACATTTCGTTTTACATTGAATGTTAAATGTAGATGAAGATGAAACCTGTCTAAGTTGAGAGTACTCGGCCAATTGAGGAATCGAAATTTACCTTTTCTTCGCCAATATCTAGCTAAGCTCCACCCTTGCGTTGAGTGTGTTGGGATCGATTTAGATACTTTGAACCCTGACTTTCCATTTTCAAGGTAACTATACAGAGGATTTGTTGAATATTTTGAAACTAATTTGACCGAGTGCCGTTGTTGCCTATGACAGCAACAGTGCTATTCAAATTAGTTTCAACGTGTTCAACAGCATGTTGACTAAATAGCAAAGACGCACAATTCGTACACGTGGCGGACTATTCAATGTTCCATACGGACTTAGATACGTCATTCATTGCGCATTTTGATAGTGACGTCAGCCCACATTTGAAACCTACATCAGTGACAGATTGGATTCATCCGTCTATCCATCGATTAATCATTACCAACAAGAGATGACGTATTGTGACGTATCAAACACAAACAAACCTCGCCCTTTCAGCTTTACTGATTGTATGTGATCATCGGAACAGTATAAATTTCAGTACAATTCGTGAATCCATTTCCCCCAGTCAATCATATGACGTAATAATCAACTAAGTCACCTGTAGGATGGCGTCATAATCATTACGTCATGAATCATTCGATTTAGTCCGGCTTAAACGTCCGTCAGGTTGTATGACTTGTATGTATCTACTATTTAATAAACATGCTGTTGAATATTTTGAAACTAATTTAACTAGGCGCTGTTGCTGTCATAAGCAGCAACAGCACCCAGTCAAATTAGTTTCAAAATATTCAACAGTTTACCTGTATAGTTTTCTGGAAACTTATAATCAGGAAGTTTAGGGATCGATCGATTCCAACACGAGCGAGGTGTGGGTGGAGATTAGCTAGAGATGGGCGAGGCATAGCTAAAACTGGAAAGGTCTATTACATAAATGAATCCAAAAATGTTGATCAGTTAGATGTTGTCCCACTTTGTACGGGTATTGGAATCGATTTGAAACATTGAAACCTGAATTCCCAGAATCTAAACTTCAAAGTAAATATACGCGTGAATTTTTTTAACAATTATTTGACTAGCAACTGTTGTTGCCTATGGCAGAAACAGCTTCCAGTTAAATTATATTAAAAAATTCGATCGAATAAGCATGTATGCAAAAATTTTCTTGATATAAACCCAATTCTGGGCGTTTAAGCAGCTACAATCCGTTACCCGAGTGCAGATATATGGCATGTTTCTTATACACGGTGGCCATATGGGATTTGTGTAAATTAGGCCTAGTTCCACAACATATAGCTTGTGGGATACAGGAAGTATGTTGTTATTGGAACGTTAAACGCTCATTGAAATGCATCCCGCCAAAATGAATTCTGTTGCAATTAGATTGAGATTCATTGACAAAATGAACTAGATTCCCTGGCCTATCTAGGCAATGGACCTTTCTAGTTTTCTCTATTCTCCACCCATCTCTAGCTAGGCTCCATCCACACTACGCTCGTGTCGGTATCGATCCCTGACCTTCGTGACTATTAATATCATATCAAACAATGGGCCTCGATTTCCAGCGCGCATGCGCTGGATTAGTCGCCTGACTTGAAATCTTACAAAATCCGTAGATACGCATTCTAGTAATATGTTGCTTGTGATTTACCACATAAGGCCGGAAAGTACAATTTATCAGCTTTCTAAGGGTGTATTTTATAATAATCTAGGTAACGTAGAAATTACTTCCTTTTTATGTTTTATAAAGCTGATATCTGTATAAGATTTCCTAAAGGAAACACATTGGAGGCCGAAAAAACTCGCATATTAGCCAATTATAAATCAAAATATTGATCATTATTTAAATTTTGTCAAAAATGTACACTATGGGTGAGAATCTATGTATATCACGGATTCCAAATATGTAAAAGTCATATTTTTATGAAAACTCCTCGTTACTTCCTTTTTGATTTGAAAAAGGGGTAAAATCAGCAAAAAGTTATATCAGAGTAAAGTTAAGTCCACAAAGGTGCCGATAATTTGTTATAAGCCTCCTTCGCCACGCTTCCGTGAATGTGTGTACACCGAAGTGAATAGGCCTGTGGAAAATAAAAATTGACATACTATGATTTTTGGTCCAACGGGTTAACATGATCAACAGCGTTTTTACCATGTGAGGCCCCTTATCTTGTGGGGGCCCCGGGTCGTCCAGAAAGCTATACAGGGAAGCTGTTGAATATTTTGAAACTAATTTGACTGGGTGTTGTTGCTTCCTAAGGCAGCAACAGCGTCCAGTTAAATTAGTTTCAAAATATTCAACAGCATGTTTATTAAATAGCAAGTGCATATAATTCGTACAACGTGTCGAACCATCAAGCGTTTAAGACGGACTAAATCGAGTCATTCATGCTGGAATTGATTGTGACGTCATCCTGCACGTCGCGTAGTTGATTATGACGTTATATGATGGCGAGCTAAACTGGAACTGTCCAGTGGGTAATGTTAGTCAGGGATGTACGCTAGCATTAGGAAGAAATTAGAGATAAAGGATTAGAATCAGAAGTAACCGATCGATTTGCATCTAGGATAAGATAAGAAATAGGGAGAGATGACGACAGTGACGATGTTGATGACACTTCCATCTGATGCTTTGTTTATAATTTACATCTGAAACCTTCAATGGAACTATAAGATTTCAATTCGTGAAAGTTGCATCTCTTTCAAAGGTCTACATCTTTCTCATTACCTGGCCTTAATGCAGTTATTTGCTCGGCAAGTAATTGTTTTTGTTTCCTATGTTCTTCTAATGTCCTAATGGCGTGAGTTTCATTATATCCTTTTACTGAATCGGACACCATGTTTGCTACCGCAGCGATTCTTCTCCGAAATCGTTGCTCGTCTATTTCTGAAAATTCTATCTCTTGTGCTTTCGTCTTAGATAATAGTTCCTCAGTGTTCCGTTCTCTGCTTTCTCGCGCCTTTGCGAAACCAGTGCATACCATCTGATCATTCAGAGCTATGCTTGATTTGTTTCGAATTTCCAATGTTTTCTGTCTGGTCACTTTTAAATCATCAGCTCGCTCACTCATGTTTTGTTGTACAGACTCGAGGTCAGTCTGTCTCTGCTTAGCAGCTTTCTCAAACTGATTGTCTTGCATATGCGTTTGGTTGGAAAGATTCGCATTGTGTCGTGTTCTTTCATCCCTTAATTTCTCACTTTCATTTCCGAGTGCAATTTCATTCGAGGCCAAGTTTTCAAGCAGAACAGCGTTCTTATCGGTGATAGACAGTGGACACGGCTGTTCAAGCTTCAACAACCTTTCCGACAACAACTAGTTACCTTCCCGTCGCTTGTCACCTCCTTCTTTTACTAATGTTTCAACTAGCGTAGTCTGCCTAGCTAACATTTCTAACACGCCAACAGTTTGAGCTTTACTGGCATCTGCTCCATCTGATAGATTAGATTCTGGTATAGCATCTAGCAATAGCCGATTTCTGTCCTTTCTTTGTTGGGCAACCAGTTTTAGAGCGTGCACTTCGTAATTATTGTTAGTCAATTCTGCAGATAATTTTAAATTGTCCCCTGTTCGTCTATTCATCATATCCTTAGTTCGATCAGCCTCTGAACTAAGTTGTGCAACAGTGATGCTGTTTCTTCTTTCCGTTCGCCTCTTACTACCAGCAGCGGCATTTGTGATCTCACTTAGGTGCTGTTCCCTCACTTCGTCCAGTTTCTTTTTTATTAGTTGTCTGTTTTGCCGGTTTCTTTCAATATCTGGATAATACATCTCATCCAGTGCTGCTAAGCTTGCCCTCCGTCGTCTCTTTGCCAATGTCAAACCACTTTGGAATCTTCTATCGATGAACTCAAGATCCGAAACTAGTTCTTCAAACAAAGACGCATTGTTCACAATTCTAGTATTCATAACCTCTGTCAGATTGCTAGGCCTGTGTAACACATTTTCGGATAAACGTTCATTTACTTTTTGTCTTTCCCCGCGCATTATGCACTCTAACGACACGAGTTTATCATCTTTGGATAAGATTTTTGACAAAGATTCGTTGTCTTGTCGTTTTTCCTCTGTCAGATCATTAACCGATTTTCCTTCGAACAATCCAATATTTAGATTATCATGCAACGACTGATTTCTTATTCTTCTCTCATCTTCTAACTCTTCTGCTTGTAGATTACTAGCACGAAGTTTAGATACCGCGATATCGCGGTCCTGTTTTCCACTTCTCAAATGTTTGATTTCATCACACTTATTGAGTAGCGCTGAAGCAAAGCGAGGTAACTCCTCTGCCAAGAATTTATTTCTTTCTTTCCTTTGTGTTTCTAAATCACTGCTTGTTAGTCCTTTTCCAGAGAAAACTTCAACATGTTCTTGTTGTGAATATCGGTATTCAATTCCCCTGGCGCGAGGGGTGAATGTTGGTACGATAGTAGTTTTCTGCCCATGACCAAACTTAATTTGCTCTCGAATGTTATATAAATGGCTAGGAATGTCTAACTTTTTCCCAGTGTAATGACTGCTAAGACTAACAGTTCGATGGAAATCTGGCCTGGATTTGTATGTATGGTTGTCTGCATGTGATAATAAGTCTTCAGCCGATGACGAGAGCTCGCTGTATCGCTCTACACTATGATCGCTGTTCGAAACTGTCTGTCCTGGAGAGATCGAAGCTGAAACGGAACACGTCACAAGGATAAGGCAAGTGGTTAATGGAAAGCGCATACACCACCCTCCGAGAGCTATAGAAATGAAGTGACCATGGGATGTGTAAGAAATGGAGCTCTTGAGGAATGTTCATTTGCAGGCCAAGATAGTATTTTTAAAGATTTACCACTGAAATGATAGGCTCGATAAAAGAGTGGTAACGTTTTAAAAAATAGTCTTCCCCTGACCTGCAAATCGACTTTTAATATAAGCAAATATTTAGATTTTCTTGATCAAATTTTGCCATTAACGGGATGCTAATCTCATCTGAAATGCTGTTTTGTAAGGATAGATTATAGTTTATAGATTCAATATGATTCATATCCTGTCACATTCCCTCATCCGTTTGACAATTTATCTGATTTGTAATATCATATAACATGTTGAACAGTGATCACTACCATTTTGTCTCCTCAAGCGATAATGATGTCAGGTAAGTGCCAATGCATTACGTTCTTTAGCATGTAATAATCATCTTGTTCAATATTTTGAAACTAATTTGAGTGCAACAACTTCCAGTCAAATTAGTTTCAAACTAGATTGATCGGTCGATGACGCGTCATCACAAATCCCCATGTTCACAGCTTTGAAGCTTTGACGCCAGCCCACAACCCACCCCTGGGGGCGAAGCCAAATGTACATGTCTTTTGCACTCCACAATCATATGGGTAACTCACATACCAAATTTGGTTAAATTTCGTCCATTAGTGTCAGAGGAGCTGTATTACAATTAATTTCTTGACCTTTTGACCCCTAGCCCCGCCCAAAGGGGGCGTGGCCAACTGTAAATGTGGTCATCCACCCCACATTCGCATGGGTAACTCAAATACCAAATTTGGTTGAATTCCGTCCAACGGTTTCGGAGGAGTTGCATTACATTCAATTTTTTACGTTTTGATCCCCATCACCCACTCACCCCTGGGAACGGAGCCAAATGTAAATGTGCTCATGTACTCCACATTGATATGGGTAGCTCACACACCAAATTTCGTTGAATTCAACGATTGCGGAGGAGAGGCGTTACCCTCAATTTCCGCAGGTTAAAATTTGATCTTTTGACCCCCTTCCCCGCCCCTGGGGGCAGAGTCAAATGTAAACGGGTCTCTTGCACTCCGCAATTATATGGGCAACTCACAAATCAAATTTAGTTGAGTTCCGTCTAACGGTTTGGAAAGAGATAGCGTGACGGATGGAGTTGCGTTACAAGTGGTTCGACCTTTAGACCCCTGTTCCGGCCCCATGGGCGTGGAACTAAATATAAATACCGTCTTACAAAGCGGAATCATAGGGTAACCGACATTCCAAATTTGGCCGAATTCCACCAAATGGTTTGGGAGGAAATAGCGCGACGGACGGACGGACAGGCGGACGGAGGTGATTGCAAGGATCCCCAACGTTTTATTAAACGTGGGGATAAATATTCAACTGCTTTTACACCACATTTCCAAACACCTCTATGACTGTACGTATACTGAGGCAGACACGCTAGGTGCTTTTTCTGGTTGGTTGAAAAGTATATCGTGACAGCCACTATAGGTTGAAGAAATGTATTAACGTTTACCTACTAAAGCCTGAATATCTTTCTTTAACGGCGTTATAAAAATGCATAAATATTCATGCATAGTTTATGAGTCGCATGTTATATCACATAAAATCTATGATAAGATGAAGTTAGTTCTCCTTTAACGCTTTAACCCTCAAATGTATTCAAGAAAATCTCGATTTTCTCATTAAAATGCCCATTTGCAGACCAAGAGAAGCTTATTTTTTGGAAATTTACAACTGGAATGACTGGCTTGGTTATCGAGCCAGTCATTCCTGTGATAAATTTTCAAAAATAGGATTTTCTTGGTCTGCAGATTGACATTTCTCAAGACCACAGTAGAAGCATTTTTGCTGATATGAGTGTTAACGGGTTAAAGTGTTAATGATAATGACGAGACGATGCTTCGGGGACCTAGTGAGTGTAAGGGCTGAAACCCACCAAACGCGGCGCAGCGCGACGAAGCGGCAACGCAATGCGTTTCACCGCCTTCCACCGCGATGTCTGTTTCCACCAAGCGGGCTTTTTTGCACACGGAGAAATTTAACGATGAGCGTTATTTCATAATAAATCCGTTTAGAAGGCGCTTCTCTTGATTCAGTATTTAAAGTTACTAAATTACTAAGTTAAAAAGATTGGAAAATATCATAAAATGAGAACTGAAGAAGTTTTGCTACTATTACTTCTCCATCATCATAGGCATCGCCGATGACATAGATTTTGGATACATCGCATCGTCCAGATACGGAGCGCTTGTCGAATTTCATCGTTTAATATTAGAGCTCTACTTAGATGATGCTCAATTTCATCAATATGTCCGAATGCTTAAAACAATGTTTGCACAGATTTTAGGTCTGGTGACTCCACAGATTGTAAGCATGAACACACTATATATAGAACCAATATCAAAGATGCAATTAGGAGCGGAGGTGCCGGACTGCACATACAGTATCCAAACGGACAACATGAGTCAGCTGCAATACCGACAGGCAAACACTGCACAAACTACAGAGCTGAAGTCGAAGCACTGGTCCATGCAGCTAATACCATCAGCAGAACAGCAGACCCTATTGCACAGATTGTCTTTTTATCTGATGCCCGCTCCGTCCTTGAAGCTATCACCAAAGGTAAGCTGCCACAACTTGAAGAAGCACTACAAACCATCAAATACTTTCGGATAGCATTGCAGTGGATCCCCCCCCCCCACAATGTGGAGTCCAAGGAAATGAGGAAGCAAACAAGATGGCAAAGGTGGGTGCAGAAGAGAATCAGACAGAAAACATGGTTACACATACAGAGATGAAGACTATCATCAAGTCACTCTATAGAACACCTCAATCAGAAGATGCCTACCATCATCTCTCGAGGCCAGAGCAAGTGACCATTTTTCGCCTCAGAACTTGACATAACAGACTAAACCAAGACATGTACAGGCGGTTCCACCTTACGACATCGCCCGCTTGTCCTTGTGGAGAAGCAGAACAGACCACAGAGCACATACTTCAATGTTGCAGTACGTTTCAGCTGCTGAGAGAAGAGATCTGGTCTTTGTCAACCTCTTTTCTTGAAAAGCTGTATGGGCCTGTCGAAGAACTGCAGAAAACCACAGATTTCATCTTGAGAACGGCTCTCCAAGTGTGATACCAGCGATCGAAAAGAAGAACAAGAAGAAGAACCAATAGATGTGGAACAGCGGCTGGTAATAGGCCTATGCTTGAGGTAACTCATACAGATAGACGCTAATGATGATGATGACGATGATGGTAGTAGTGATGGCGGCGGCGGCGACGACGACGGGGGCGGCGGCCGCAGCGGTGACAATGCTGCTGCTGCTGCTGCTGCTGATGATGATGATGATGATGATGGCGGCGGCGGCGGCGGCGGCGGCGGCGGCGACGACGACGACGATGTCAGTATTTACCAGGTATCCGGGCTGGCAATAGAGGAATCCATTTCTAGCTATGCCCCAGTCATATATAGCTAAGCTCCGCCCACGCTTCACGCTTAAGGCGTGTTGGGGTCGACTTCGATTTTGAACTCTGACTTCTCAAAATCACATTTTCAAGGTAACTATTTAGGCAAGCTGTTAGATATTTTGACATCAACATATTACTTATTAAATATTAAATTCATCAACGACATATAATAGTGATCCATTTCTAGCTATGCCCCGCCCATTTCTAGCTAAGCTCAACCAACATTCTGTTTGTGTTGAGATCGATCGCGACCTGAATTCCCTAAATCTCAATATCCCAATAAAAGTGTCGGGAACAAGAGAATAGACGAGTTGTTTAGGTAAAACCAGGAAATTATAAGCAGTATATATATATATATATATATATATATATATATATATATATATATATATATATATATATATATATATATATATATATATATATATATATATATATATATATATATAAATATATATATATATATATATATATATATATATATATATATATATATATATATATATATATATATATATATATATATATATATATACATATATATATGAAATGACGAGCAGACGTTCTAGCTCTTGTTGAAGGAGACATGCGGGTCATTGGAGGGATCCAATCTCTCACTCACATACATGGCGTCATGATCAACAAGAGAGTCAGCTTCCTGACTATAGATAGGATTTCGCACGCACCCACCCAGAGTTGAGTGTAGTATTGAAAAAAGTCTGTTAGATATGTCCCCACCCGACCGCTCCTCAGCATCTGCATTTCTCGTAGTAAATACGAACCTTCGATAATTGTCTATGAATTTATACTGTTTTCACACCTTTTTCATGAAAATAATTTAGTTGATCTCATTGATCATGCAAAATGTGGTCAAGAAAAGATAAATATTTGCTCAGCGATTGGCCGTTTGCGAGAAGGATGCGGGGCTGTTTCTGAAAATCTATCGCTGGAATGACAGGATTGGTTATCGAAGTAATCATTCCAGTGGTGGGGTTGAGTGATTATGTTCTCTTGACAACAGACTTCAGATCTTTATTTACGCTTTCAGGTTGTATCGAACTCGACAAATCCGTAGAATCATCAGATTCGACTTCAGATTTTATACTTACATGGTCGGATTTTATAGAATTCGACAATTCAGATCTGATTAATCTGATCGTAAGAACTGGCCTTAAGATCATTTACATTGAGTATTTTGATCATGACGTCAGCCTAAGTGTGACGTAATTGATTATGACGTCTTATATTTGCGTTACAGATCGGATTCATCCAATATTCCAGCTTCATGAAGGCGTAGATCTCTGCCAACTATCATTCTAACGCCAGCTTACACGCGACGTAATCGATTATGACGTCATATACGTGAGTGACATGCCAGATTTATTCAGTTATAGATCCTAGGTAGACGACATTTCATATGTTAGTTACTAGATCCTAGTTACTAAATGGATACTAGAATTTGGTGGGAAGTTAGATACTCGATCCTAGATACTAAATGGTTACTAAACTTGGGTGTGAAGTCAGTTACTAGATCCTAGTTACTAAATGGTTACTAAACAATGTGAAGTTAGTTACTAGTTCCTAGATCCCAAATAACTAGTAAATATATGTGAGTTAGCTAATCTTCAATACTTTCTTCAAAATTTTCGCAAATTCGGGTTTGAAAACTTTAGTAACTGGTATCTGGGAGCCAGTTACTAAATATATTCTTTAAAATTTTCTCAAATTCGTATGTGAAAACTTTAGTAACTGGTATCTGGGAGCAAGTTACTAAACATTTTCTTCAAAATTCTCGGAAATTTGAATGTAAAAACTTGAGTAACTGGTATCTGGGAGCCAGTTACTAAACATTTTCTTCAAAATTCTCGGAAATTTGAATGTAAAAACTTGAGTAACTGGTATCTGGGAGCCAGTTACTAAACATTTTCTTCAAAATCTTTGCAAACACGGATGTAAAAACTTTAGTAACTGGTATCTGGAACCTTTTCTTCCAAATTTTCGCAAATATGGATGGAAAAACTTTAGTAAGTGGTATCTGAGAGCCAGTTACCAAACTTTTTCTTCAAAATATTCTCAAATTCAGATTTGAAAACTTTAGTAACTGGCATCTGGGAGGCAGTTACTAAACTTTTTCTTCAAAATTTTGACAAATACGGATGGAAAAACTTTAGTAACTGGTATCTGGGAGCCAGTTACTAAACTTTTTCTTCAAAGTTTTCTCAAATTCGGAATTGAAAACTTTAGTAACTGGTATCTGGGAGCCAGTTACTAAACATTTTCTTCAAAATCTTTTCAAATTATGATGCAAAATGTTTAGTAACTGGTATCTGGGAGCCAGTTGCTAAACATTTTCTTCAAAATTTTCTCAAATTCGGATCTGAAAACTTTAGTAACTGGTATCTGGGACCCAGTTACTAAACCTTTTCTTCAAAATTTTCTCAAATTTGGATGGAAGAACTTTAGTAACTGGTATCTGGGAGCCAGTTACTAAACTTTTTCTTCAAAATTTTCTCAAATTCGAAAACTTTTTTTTTTTAATTTTCTGAAATTCGGATTTGAAAACTTTAGTAACTGGTATCTGGGAGCCAGTTACTAAACTTTCTTCAAATTTTTTGCAAATTTGGATGGAAGAACTTTAGTAACTGGTATCTGGGAGCCAGTTACTAAACTTTTTCTTCAAAATTTTCTCAAATTCGAAAACTTTAGTAACTAGTATCTGGGAGCCAGTTACTATACATTTTCTTCAAATTTTCGCAAATACGGATGTAAAAGCTTTAGTAACTGGTATCTGGGAGCCAGTTACTAAACATTTTCTTCAAAATTTTCACAAATATAGATGGAAAAAACTTTAGTAACTTGTATCTGGGAGCCAGTTACTTAACGTTTTCTTCCAAATTTTCTCAAATTCGGAATTGAAAACTTTAGTAACTGGTATCTGGGAGCCAGTTACTAAACTTTTTCTTCAAAATTTGTGCAAATACGGATGAAAAAGCTTTAGTAACTGGTATCTGGGAGCCAGTTACTAATCATTTTCTTCAAAATTTTCTCAAATTCGGATTTGAAAACCTTAGTAACGGGTATCTGCGAGCCAGTTACTAAACCTTTTCCTCAAAATTTTCTGAAAATTCGAATTTGAAAACTTTAGTAACTGGTATCTGGGAGCCAGTTACCAAGCTTTTTCTTCAAGATTTTCGCAAATACGGATGTAAAAACTTTAGTAACTGGTATCTGGGAGCCAGTTACTTAACCTTCTTCAAAATTTTTGCAAATTTGGATGGAAGAACTTTAGTAACTGGTATCTGGGAGCCAGTTACTAAACTTTTTCCTCAAAATTTTCTCAAATTCGGATTTGAAAACTTTAGTAACTGGTATCTGGGAGACAGTTACTAAACTTTTTCTTCAAATTTTTGGAAATACGGATGTAAAAGCTTTAGTAACTGGTATCTGGGAGCCAGTTACTAAACATTTTCTTCAAAATTTTCTCAAATTCGGATTTGAAAACTTTAGTAACTGGTATCTGGGAGCCAGTTACTTAACTTTTTCTTCAATTTTTTTTCAAATTCGGATGCAAAAACCTTAGTAACGGGTATCTGGGAGCCAGTTACTAAACTTTTTCTTCAAAATTTTCCGAAAATTTGGATTTGAAAACTTTAGTAACTGGTATATGGGAGCCAGTTACTAAGCTTTTTCTTCAAGACTTTCGCAAATACGGATGTAAAAACTTTAGTAACTGGTATCTGGGAGACAGTTACTAAACTTTTTCTTCAAATTTTTGGAAATACGGATGTAAAAGCTTTAGTAACTGGTATCTTGGGAGCCAGTTGCTAAACATTTTCTTCAAAATTTTCTCAAATTCGGATTTGAAAACTTTAGTAACTGGTATCTGAGAGCCAGTTACTAAACATTTTCTTCAAAATTTTCTTAAATTCGGATGTGAAAACTTTAGTAACTGGTGTCTGGGAGCCAGTTACTAAACTTTTTCTTCAAAATCTTTTCAAATTCGGATGCAAAATGTTTAGTAACGGGAATCTGAGAGCCAGTTACTTAAATTTTTCTTCAAAATTGTCTGAAATTCGGATTTGAAAACTTTAGTAACTGGTATCTGGGAGCCAGTTACTAAACTTTCTTCAAAATTTTTGCAAATTCGGATGGAAGAACTTTAGTAACTGGTATCTGGGAGGCAGTTACCAAACTTTCTTCAAAGGTTTTGCAAATATGGATGGAAAAACTTTAGTAACTGGTATCTGGGAGCCAGTTACTAAACATTTTCTTCAAAGTTTTCTCAAATTCGGATTTGAAAACTTTAGTAACTGGTATCTGGGAGCCAGTTTTTTAACTTTTTCTTCAATTTTTTTTCAAATTCGGATGCAAAAACCTTAGTAACGGGTATCTGGAAGCCAGTTACTAAACTTTTTCTTCAAAATTTTCTGAAAATTTGGATTTGAAAACTTTAGTAACTGGTATCTGGGAGCCAGTTACTAAACATTTTCTTCAAAGTTTTCTCAAATTCGGAATTGAAAACTTTAGTAACTGGTATCTGGGAGCGAGTTACTTAACTTTTTTTTTTTAATTTTCTGAAATTCGGATTTGAAAACTTTAGTAACTGGTATCTGGGAGCCAGTTACTAAACTTTCTTCAAATTTTTTGCAAATTTGGATGGAAGAACTTTAGTAACTGGTATCTGGGAGCCAGTTACTAAACTTTTTCTTCAAAATTTTCTCAAATTCGAAAACTTTAGTAACTGGTATCTGGGAGCCAGTTACTATACATTTTCTTCAAATTTTTGCAAATACGGATGTAAAAGCTTTAGTAACTGGTATCTGGGAGCCAGTTACTAAACATTTTCTTCAAAATTTTCACAAATATAGATGGAAAAAACTTTAGTAACTTGTATCTGGGAGCCAGTTACTTAACGTTTTCTTTCAAATTTTCTCAAATTCGGAATTGAAAACTTTAGTAACTGGTATCTGGGAGCCAGTTACTAAACTTTTTCTTCAAAATTTGTGCAAATACGGATGAAAAAGCTTTAGTAACTGGTATCTGGGAGCCAGTTACTAATCATTTTCTTCAAAATTTTCTCAAATTCGGATTTGAAAACCTTAGTAACGGGTATCTGCGAGCCAGTTACTAAACCTTTTCCTCAAAATTTTCTGAAAATTCGAATTTGAAAACTTTAGTAACTGGTATCTGGGAGCCAGTTACCAAGCTTTTTCTTCAAGATTTTCGCAAATACGGATGTAAAAACTTTAGTAACTGGTATCTGGGAGCCAGTTACTTAACCTTCTTAAAAATTTTTGCAAATTTGGATGGAAGAACTTTAGTAACTGGTATCTGGGAGCCAGTTACTAAACTTTTTCCTCGAAATTTTCTCAAATTCGGATTTGAAAACTTTAGTAACTGGTATCTGGGAGACAGTTACTAAACTTTTTCTTCAAATTTTTGGAAATACGGATGTAAAAGCTTTAGTAACTGGTATCTGGGAGCCAGTTACTAAACATTTTCTTCAAAATTTTCTCAAATTCGGATTTGAAAACTTTAGTAACTGGTATCTGGGAGCCAGTTACTTAACTTTTTCTTCAATTTTTTTTCAAATTCGGATGCAAAAACCTTAGTAACGGGTATCTGGGAGCCAGTTACTAAACTTTTTCTTCAAAATTTTCCGAAAATTTGGATTTGAAAACTTTAGTAACTGGTATATGGGAGCCAGTTACTAAGCTTTTTCTTCAAGACTTTCGCAAATACGGATGTAAAAACTTTAGTAACTGGTATCTGGGAGACAGTTACTAAACTTTTTCTTCAAATTTTTGGAAATACGGATGTAAAAGCTTTAGTAACTGGTATCTTGGGAGCCAGTTGCTAAACATTTTCTTCAAAATTTTCTCAAATTCGGATTTGAAAACTTTAGTAACTGGTATCTGAGAGCCAGTTACTAAACATTTTCTTCAAAATTTTCTTAAATTCGGATGTGAAAACTTTAGTAACTGGTGTCTGGGAGCCAGTTACTAAACTTTTTCTTCAAAATCTTTTCAAATTCGGATGCAAAATGTTTAGTAACGGGAATCTGAGAGCCAGTTACTTAAATTTTTCTTCAAAATTGTCTGAAATTCGGATTTGAAAACTTTAGTAACTGGTATCTGGGAGCCAGTTACTAAACTTTCTTCAAAATTTTTGCAAATTCGGATGGAAGAACTTTAGTAACTGGTATCTGGGAGGCAGTTACCAAACTTTCTTCAAAGGTTTTGCAAATATGGATGGAAAAACTTTAGTAACTGGTATCTGGGAGCCAGTTACTAAACATTTTCTTCAAAGTTTTCTCAAATTCGGATTTGAAAACTTTAGTAACTGGTATCTGGGAGCCAGTTTTTTAACTTTTTCTTCAATTTTTTTTCAAATTCGGATGCAAAAACCTTAGTAACGGGTATCTGGAAGCCAGTTACTAAACTTTTTCTTCAAAATTTTCTGAAAATTTGGATTTGAAAACTTTAGTAACTGGTATCTGGGAGCCAGTTACTAAACATTTTCTTCAAAGTTTTCTCAAATTCGGAATTGAAAACTTTAGTAACTGGTATCTGGGAGCGAGTTACTTAACTTTTTTTTTTTAATTTTCTGAAATTCGGATTTGAAAACTTTAGTAACTGGTATCTGGGAGCCAGTTACTAAACTTTCTTCAAATTTTTTGCAAATTTGGATGGAAGAACTTTAGTAACTGGTATCTGGGAGCCAGTTACTAAACTTTTTCTTCAAAATTTTCTCAAATTCGAAAACTTTAGTAACTGGTATCTGGGAGCCAGTTACTATACATTTTCTTCAAATTTTTGCAAATACGGATGTAAAAGCTTTAGTAACTGGTATCTGGGAGCCAGTTACTAAACATTTTCTTCAAAATTTTCACAAATATAGATGGAAAAAACTTTAGTAACTTGTATCTGGGAGCCAGTTACTTAACGTTTTCTTTCAAATTTTCTCAAATTCGGAATTGAAAACTTTAGTAACTGGTATCTGGGAGCCAGTTACTAAACTTTTTCTTCAAAATTTGTGCAAATACGGATGAAAAAGCTTTAGTAACTGGTATCTGGGAGCCAGTTACTAATCATTTTCTTCAAAATTTTCTCAAATTCGGATTTGAAAACCTTAGTAACGGGTATCTGCGAGCCAGTTACTAAACCTTTTCCTCAAAATTTTCTGAAAATTCGAATTTGAAAACTTTAGTAACTGGTATCTGGGAGCCAGTTACCAAGCTTTTTCTTCAAGATTTTCGCAAATACGGATGTAAAAACTTTAGTAACTGGTATCTGGGAGCCAGTTACTTAACCTTCTTAAAAATTTTTGCAAATTTGGATGGAAGAACTTTAGTAACTGGTATCTGGGAGCCAGTTACTAAACTTTTTCCTCAAAATTTTCTCAAATTCGGATTTGAAAACTTTAGTAACTGGTATCTGGGAGACAGTTACTAAACTTTTTCTTCAAATTTTTGGAAATACGGATGTAAAAGCTTTAGTAACTGGTATCTGGGAGCCAGTTACTAAACATTTTCTTCAAAATTTTCTCAAATTCGGATTTGAAAACTTTAGTAACTGGTATCTGGGAGCCAGTTACTTAACTTTTTCTTCAATTCTTTTTCAAATTCGGATGCAAAAACCTTAGTAACGGGTATCTGGGAGCCAGTTACTAAACTTTTTCTTCAAAATTTTCCGAAAATTTGGATTTGAAAACTTTAGTAACTGGTATATGGGAGCCAGTTACTAAGCTTTTTCTTCAAGACTTTCGCAAATACGGATGTAAAAACTTTAGTAACTGGTATCTGGGAGACAGTTACTAAACTTTTTCTTCAAATTTTTGGAAATACGGATGTAAAAGCTTTAGTAACTGGTATCTTGGGAGCCAGTTGCTAAACATTTTCTTCAAAATTTTCTCAAATTCGGATTTGAAAACTTTAGTAACTGGTATCTGGGAGCCAGTTACTAAACTTTTTCCTCAAAATTTTCTCAAATTCGGATTTGAAAACTTTAGTAACTGGTATCTGGGAGACAGTTACTAAACTTTTTCTTCAAATTTTTGGAAATACGGATGTAAAAGCTTTAGTAACTGGTATCTGGGAGCCAGTTACTAAACATTTTCTTCAAAATTTTCTCAAATTCGGATTTGAAAACTTTAGTAACTGGTATCTGGGAGCCAGTTACTTAACTTTTTCTTCAATTCTTTTTCAAATTCGGATGCAAAAACCTTAGTAACGGGTATCTGGGAGCCAGTTACTAAACTTTTTCTTCAAAATTTTCCGAAAATTTGGATTTGAAAACTTTAGTAACTGGTATATGGGAGCCAGTTACTAAGCTTTTTCTTCAAGACTTTCGCAAATACGGATGTAAAAACTTTAGTAACTGGTATCTGGGAGACAGTTACTAAACTTTTTCTTCAAATTTTTGGAAATACGGATGTAAAAGCTTTAGTAACTGGTATCTTGGGAGCCAGTTGCTAAACATTTTCTTCAAAATTTTCTCAAATTCGGATTTGAAAACTTTAGTAACTGGTATCTGAGAGCCAGTTACTAAACATTTTCTTCAAAATTTTCTTAAATTCGGATGTGAAAACTTTAGTAACTGGTGTCTGGGAGCCAGTTACTAAACTTTTTCTTCAAAATCTTTTCAAATTCGGATGCAAAATGTTTAGTAACGGGAATCTGAGAGCCAGTTACTTAAATTTTTCTTCAAAATTGTCTGAAATTCGGATTTGAAAACTTTAGTAACTGGTATCTGGGAGCCAGTTACTAAACTTTCTTCAAAATTTTTGCAAATTTGGATGGAAGAACTTTAGTAACTGGTATCTGGGAGGCAGTTACCAAACTTTCTTCAAAGGTTTTGCAAATATGGATGGAAAAACTTTAGTAACTGGTATCTGGGAGCCAGTTACTAAACATTTTCTTCAAAGTTTTCTCAAATTCGGATTTGAAAACTTTAGTAACTGGTATCTGGGAGCCAGTTTTTTAACTTTTTCTTCAATTTTTTTTCAAATTCGGATGCAAAAACCTTAGTAACGGGTATCTGGGAGCCAGTTACTAAACTTTCTTCAAAATTTTTGCAAATTTGGATGGAAGAACTTTAGTAACTGGTATCTGGGAGGCAGTTACCAAACTTTCTTCAAAGGTTTTGCAAATATGGATGGAAAAACTTTAGTAACTGGTATCTGGGAGCCAGTTACTAAACATTTTCTTCAAAGTTTTCTCAAATTCGGATTTGAAAACTTTAGTAACTGGTATCTGGGAGCCAGTTTTTTAACTTTTTCTTCAATTTTTTTTCAAATTCGGATGCAAAAACCTTAGTAACGGGTATCTGGAAGCCAGTTACTAAACTTTTTCTTCAAAATTTTCTGAAAATTTGGATTTGAAAACTTTAGTAACTGGTATCTGGGAGCCAGTTACTAAGCTTTTTCTTCAAGATTTTCGCAAATACGGATGTAAAAACTTTAGTAACTGGTATCTGGGAGCCAGTTACTAAACTTTTTCATCAAAATTTTCTCAAATTCGGAATTGAAAACTTTAGTAACTGGTATCTGGGAGCCAGTTACTAAACTTTTTCTTCAAAATTTTTGCAAATACGGATGGAAAAGCTTTAAGGGCCCTAAGGGCCGAAACCTACCAAACGCGGCGCGGCGCGGTGGAATAAAATATGTACAAAGTCATGAAGGCGTTTCCACAGAACGCGAAACGACAATGCGTCGAAGCGTGGCGAAGATATTGCGCAAAAAAACCGCCAAGGCCTTCCTTTCTGTCTGTCGCTTCGCACGATTCTACCGCCTTGACATGACATGCCTTGGTGGTGAACACCATTCCTCGCATATGCTGTCAGTCTGCGTCGGAATACCGCTCAGATTGCTATTTTGACATTCCAAATTTAATGCCTGGCGGAGCTGCAGCGTGGTTATTGAGTGGTTTTCACAGCGCCGCCCTAGTGGAATCAGTTTTATAGAATTGCATTAATCCAATCACACGCGGTTTATCGTCGCGGTTTCCGCGACGGTAATCCGCTGTAATGGAATCAGGCCTTAACACCTACATCTGAGAGAATTCTTCGTCCCCATCCATCGGTTAAAAATTGAATCTCAAACGTAATTAATTAGTACTATTATTCATATCAATCGACTAATCCTCAGCTTACACTTCAAAGCCCAAATTTGTCATTATTCTTATCAAATCATCCTACTTATAATGGCCATAATTTTCATATAATTTTCTACCAATATAGTCAGTGGCGGATTAAGCAGTTGCGGTGTCCGTAGCGTAGCGTAGAGTCAAGGAACTGGACTTTCCAAAAATCAGATTACATGCGTCCAACCACATTGTGAGCAATATCAAGAGCAGTATAATAGAAATAATGCACACTATACATAATAGCAAAGAAAACAGCGAATATAATAAATACTACTTATGAGAATACTGCAATATAATTAAAGAACCACAAAATTTAAATAAGACAGGTAATGAACATGACATAAAGTTTTTTGCGGCTGTTCGGGCAAAAAATCAGTACGCCTATTTCTTAGTTTATTTCAATAGAAATTTCAATGGTGTGCACGCGTGTTGATGTGCGTGTGTGTGTGGGTGGGCAATAAAGACGCCATTTATTCACAGCGTCATTACGCAACGTCAGTTGTCTATTATGACGTAATACGTCTGGTGTTTGATGACATCAATGAAAATGGACCATTGCATTTTCAGCTATGCCCCGCTCACCTTTAGCTAAGCTCCACCTACGCTTCGCTCGAGCTGGGATCGATCGGGTCTATCAATTTCCAGAAAACTATACAGGTAAGATATTTAATGTTTTGGAACTAAATTAGTTTCAAAATATTCAACAGCATGTTTATTAAATAGTAGAGACACAATTCGTACAATGTGTCGGACTATTAAGAGTTACAGAATCATTTATGACGTCATGATTATAACGCCATCCTACATACCGCTTGGCTGATTATGACGTCAGAATGATAGATGGATACTTTGGAAGGGTGAATTGTCTACCGAGGATCTATAACTGGATGACTCCGATCTGTAACTCAAGTATAAGACGTCATAAACCATTATGTCACCCTTAGGCTGACGTCACAATCAAAACGCGCAATGTAAATGATCTTAAGGCCGGTTCTTACGATCAGCTTAATCGGTTCAGAATTAAGGTGATGAAAATCATCGTCAATGATATCAAATAAAATTAATTAAATTTAGATAATTTCCATGTGATTAAATAAACAAGAAACAGGAAAATTAGAGAGCAGAAAATCTAGTGTTTGTAAAAGAAATATCCCGGGCAAAAACTTAGAATTAAAACCTGTTGCTATTTGAAATAATAGGTTGATTGCGAGTGTTGTTATATAATGGTAATTTTTTTGGCAATTCAAGCACTGTTGTATGCACACTCTCATATGTTCATTTACAGTTCGAGAGAAATTTATTTTTGAAAATTTTCGATGGAATGACTTTTTCAGTTACCGCGCCAGTCAGTTCAGTGGTAAATTTTCAAAAATAGTCTTGTTTCGATAACTGCTAAACTTAAGAGAAAATACATTTAGGTTGTCGGAAATATAAAACAAAGAGAAACGCCACGTCCGAGATAGATGCAAGCAAACCGGCAGCAACTTGAGTGATGAATGCTGGGATCTTGGTCTGCAAACGGACGAGATTAGAAAGGCCTGTGTTATTATAAAATCGTGATAATTGTGATCAATCTGGTCGCTGTGAACTTGCCAGTTGAAATTTTGACCCCAAATTGTTCACATTTCTAGATGACCCCTTGGGGTGATCACCCACGCAGTTTGGTCACGATATCTCCAGTTATAAGAAAGAATTGCAACACCACAAATTTACGTAAACTAACGCCACAAATTTACGAATACTGGTAATTACATATTTTTCTTCATTATTTCACTTAGGAGAACCCCCTGTTTGACAGTGAGGGCTGCAAGACTACATAACATTGCTTATTTCAGCTGTTTTATCTCACGCCACCTGTCTTTAAGATAGAGTATTACGTACAGTTACAGTACCTGTGTGGCCCCATGTACTCATTCTAAACATGCGCCCGATCGCCCTCGGAACTGCTTTTCTTTAAAGACCAAGTACTATACGCAGCGAGATTTGTGTTCTGATACGTGCAAATAACGCAACATATACTGACTAAAAAAAATACAATATCATATTGTCATAGGATACAGATAATTCTGTAAATACTTCGTCGAAAGTGCCCATTTTCGTACCTTCCCAAAAACGAAACTGAAACGGAAGTACTAGCGTCAAAACAGGGATGTGACGTCATCGGAGGCACCTTCATTTCTGTTACAAAAACTCTTTCATCGCTGAAAATGGAAATTTACTCAAACAACGGGAATATTTGTCGGCATATTCTCCAGGCAGCATTCACTAGAACGAGTATGAACTCATATCTGAGGGAAATAGTGACTCCGGGCCTGAAGATGGCGATGAAGTGCCGAATTTAGGCGTAGATCAAACCAATTTGAACCGTTACCAGATTTCGAACAGGCACTAGCAGACGAGTTGAACTGGCATGGACGACAGAAATGCGTGACTTCAGAACGTAGACTGGTCAGTAAATTACAAACGAGTTATTGGTTTTTCTATATGAGCTAATATTGTATTATATCTGCCGCATTAAATTATAGAGTATCTATATATAGGCTGCGTATCAGAAAATAGACAATAATTTGCACAGTTTGTTTTAGTTTACTAAGTTTTAGTCAAAACTTACAAGTTGTGATGGGACAATGCTTGCTGTTGTAGTGACAAATACAAAACCTCCATACATGCAAAGGTCATGCTTCATTATTACAAACCAATAATTAATTAATTGTTTACAAACAGAAAACTCGAAGCAGTCCAAACGTGGCCTGGGAAGTCGCTACGCTTTGTCTTACTACGATTACTGAAATATAGATATACTGGAGCCATACGCATGTTCAAGACAGATGCTGTCCCGACTGGTTAATCATTTGTAGCCGAGCATACCTGAAGTCTGTGTAACCGCTTAGGCAAATCTGCTGGAGAAATCGCCTTCAGATCCAGTATTTGAATCCACATGTGTACAACCGTTTATACGAAACTGGCAGGGATTGTCAGTACCTAGTAGAATGTATAGCCTACTTTGTTTCCATGATTTAAGCACAGGTGGACATGTGATTTTCATGCGCCTTGTACTGTCTAGAAGTGTAAATGTGTATATATGTATAATATGTTATTATGAATACATAAGATGTATAGATATATGTATCCATCATATCTACATGACACAAGTCACAAAAGTTTATTAACCTTAACCGGAAATAGTGATGGTTAGTTTTAAGCTCAAATATTTTGACCAACAAAAGGCCATACAGGCCTTATACTTCGTAATGATTCCGTAACAAAACCGTACCGGTCAATCCGTACCTAGCCTATTGGAGCATCCATAACCTAAATCTGGTTGATGATGATTTGGGTGGCTAAAAAGGACAAAGAGACTGTGTCATTAAAACGGACAAAGAGGGCGTGTCATCTAACATAAATCATCATCATCTACGAGGCATATGACAAAGACATTGGCTTGTTATGTCCTCGGTTGTGTTTGTCATCTTGTTTCTTTATGTTTTATCATGCTGTCACTTTTGCTGTGTCACTGTGATAATAAAACTACAATCTACATTGACACTCACAGGTAGGCCTACTTACCAAATATAAGAATTTTTCTGTCCAATGCATAATACCTAAAATTATATTCCGTTGAAGAATTTGAAAATAATTTAACTGGAAGCCATTGCTGCCTTAGACATCAATGCCTTCCAGTCAAACCTTTTCAAAAATATTCAACAGATTGCCTTTATTATTGACCTAAGATTGACAAGGATTGTCACGGTCAGCATAAATTTGAAACCATCATAATCAGCATCATTATTTCTATCATTGTCCGCCATCATTATTATCTTCATTGTTACTTAAATCTTGGTCACCATAAAACTATAACTATCATAATTGTCACAGTCACCATTGTTAGGCCCATCATTACGGATGACTCTAATCTGTCGTTCAAGTATATGGCGTCATAATCAATTACATCACATGTAGGATGATGTCACAATCATATTTGAGATAAATACTCCGTCATGAAGCTGGAATAGTCCGTCAAGTGTCTGATAGATGTACTATTTAATAATCATTCTGCCGATTCTATTGAAAATTTTGAAACTAATTTAACTGTGCGCTGACTATGGCAGAAACAGCACTCAGTCAAATTAGTTTCAAAATATTCATCAGGTTAGCTGAGGTTATGTGTGTAGGTAGGTACCTTGATAATGGTATTCTAGGAATTCAGGGTTCGATCGATTCCAACTCAGGCAAATCATGAGTGGAGCTTACCTAAAAATGGACACGGCATAGCTAGAAATGTATCTCTCTGTTATTGGTACTATTATCTCCATCAGCCTTTTTACTGTCATTATCGGTCAACAGGGCCGTATTTAGATATGTGGGGGCCCTGGGGCAAAGAATGAGTGGGGGGTCTGGGGTTCCTCCCCCATACATTTTTTTACATCTAGGTGCTCTGAGACGGCCAGACAATCTACTTTTAGGGTGAATTATAGCGCTTTCTATCGTTGTAAAAGTATTTTATTTTGCAAATTTTCGTAATTAACATTGTTGCCGAACACCAAGCAAGAATTGGGGCCCCCACACATATTAGAATAGAATTATTAAGATTAAGATTTCTAAACTAATAAAGTTTGCTTTAAATGTCCTATAACTTAAAAAAAGTGCATAATTTTTTTTTCATTTTAAAATTGTGGGGGCCCCTTGCTTGTGGGGGCCCCGGGGATTTTGCCCCACTTGCCCCTCCCCCCCCCCCCTTAAATACGGCCCTGTCGGTCACAATCAACAGTGTAAGCGCCATAATTGTTACTCTCATCATGTCACTGTTGTCATCACCATCATTGTCACTCATCATCATAGTAAGATGCAGTCATCACCATCATCACAATCATTGTCACTGCTATCGGTCTTATCATTATCATTGTTACGCCATTGATAGAACTTTACTATCATCACCTTCATTGTCACCATCATTATTATTATTATTATTTTTATTATTATTATTATTATTATTATTATTATTATTATTGTCGATACTAACACTGTACACGCATTGTGATTTAGCTAATAAAATTGTGATATATTTATTTCAAGCGTTTCAAGCCATTGGTGTGAGTGTGCAACACGTGTCACTGTGTGTGTGTACACAGTAGATGATTAGGTGGTGCTTTGGACTTCGGGGGATAACAAAGTGAGTTCGGATTGGCTGCTCATAAACCAGTCAGTCATTCGTTCGCTCTTTAATTTCACCTGGATTCACTTTCTGCAGAGACCACCAAGTATCAGAAATGAGGTCGGTGCCAATGACTCGGGTGTGCGTGCCTGTCAAGATGTTTTATCCTATTATAAAGAATCATTGATTTAAATAAAATGATTCATTGTACCTCTCTGACTTCTTTCATTTTCTCTAGTATTGGGCTCAATGAGAAACAATATTACCATTGTGGCACGTTTGGCCATACTTAGAGCTATTTACTTCAAACTGGGTGAGTGAGTACCTCTGGGCAAAAGTTACCATCCATATAATTACTAGGTCAGTCTGATCTACTTTCTGAATAATATAGGTGGCTAATAAAGGTTTATGCCGTATATTTCGATAACTTCATCACAAATTAACATTATAAATTTAGTGATTGAAATGATGATGTCGGAAACAAGATGAATCAAGAAACAATGTAACAATTGGCGTCGAGTATGCGCATAGAACGCAGTTGTTACTTTCTATTTCCTGGATTATAATCAGTTTCAAATTGAAAGGAATTAAGAGTTTTAGGACACAGGAAGTTTATGTCAAGGAAATATGCAGCAGTATTTATTCATGTAATTAATTTTCATGTTTATTCATTTCATACGTTTCTTCATATTTCAGAGTGATAAATTGACAAGATGCAACTTGGAAATCAAGGACAAAATATACGCCCATGATATTAGGCCGATAATAAAGACAAACTTGTCTAGATAGCATGGATTGGCACAGATTAGCAAATGCTTAGCGAAAGATGAAAAATTTAATGTTTATTTGCAAACTAAGATGACTATTTTTAACAATTTACCAATGATATCACTGGTTCCATAAACTAACCAGTTATCTCAGCGGTAAATTTTCAAAAATAGTCTTGGTTTGCAAATGGGCATTTATGAAGAGGACTACTGGTACACAAACACTAATGGAAATATTGCAACATCTTTTAGTATAGGCTATTGAGAGCAATACATATTGGGGTTGCCAGAGCGAACTGGGTCATATACAGTGTATGCCCATTTGCTGATCAAGATTCCAGAAGAAGACTACTTTTGAAGATTTACCAATGAAATGACTGTTTTGGTAATCTAACCTGTCATTCCAGTGGTAAACTTTCAAAAATAGTCTTTAGTTGGTCTGCAAATGGACATTATCGAGGCAACTACAGACATGACAGAATGATGCAACAGTAGAATCTTTTTATATATTTATTCACACTATAGACAACAATATATATTGGGGTGAGAGAACTGAGCTATAAACAGTGTACTGGTGTGTCCATTTGCTGACCAAGACTCCAAGAGATTACTTCTGAAAATTTACCACCGGAGAGACTGGTTTTGTAACCAACGAACCAGTCACTCCAGTGGGAAAATTTCAAAAATAGTCTTGATTTGTAAATGGACGTTTATCAAGACCACTGCGGAAGCGCTAATGATGGAAAGGTTGACCAGCATCTAGCATATTTATTCATCATGAGGCAATGAGCACAATACACTTAATTAATACATATATTGGGATGCGTAAAATGAGTTATATATTTTTTTAATTGTTCATAATACATTGTTTGACAATTAGGGGACCCAGATTCTGAGACTGTTTTTTTTTAATTTACCACCGTAATGACTGGTTCGGTAATCTAGCCAGTCATTCCAGTGGTAAATTTTTAAAAATAGTCCTCTTGGCCGGCACAAAGACATTCCTCAAGAGCACTTCAGATGACGTCTTTGACTGCCTTGAACATTAAAGGGTTTGCTTTAGCTATTAAATTATTACTAGGCCACCGAGTTGTGGTCAGTCACAAATTCTTCTTCACACTTGTCAATTTGTACTAGCCTTGGGCTAACAGTGGTAACAGGCTAGTGTTAATTTCAGTAAATGACACATGTAGGTAAAACTTTTCTCACTTTGTGACCAAGGATGCGCCACATCCACCTTGCAAATCTCCTTATGCCGTGGCGACCATCCGCCATGTGTCTGTCAACTTTTGCTTTCAGAGACAACTCCTCATTAACCACTTGGCCGATTTCAACCAAATTTGGCTGGAAGGACCCTATGGTCGTAGGCTCCAGAACCACAGTTCAGAATTTTTATTCCTCAATCTTTGGGGTGAAAATCTTTGATTTTATGAAAAATGTACCAGAAATTGTCAAAATGATAAAACATATACTTTTGTGAAAACACAATCTTAGATTTTATGAAAAAAACCTATAACTGCTTGGCATATTTCAACCAACTTTGGCTAGAGTGACCCTATCATGGTAGAATCCAGAACTTCAATTCTGAATTTTGATTGATCAATTTTATGGGTGAGTCTTAGATTTTCCAAAGATTATCCATCATGTCTCTTTAAATGCAAATGGTTAACGTGCTAATAGTCCAGGTGAGCGCCACAGCCCCTTGGGCCTCTTGTTTTTTAAATTCTGGATGTGGTGTGGACTGTTGGTGAAGCGAGGTGTGTGTGTATGTGTGTGTTGAAGGGGGTTGGGTGGGGGTTCTGACTTGTCGGTTGTTAAGCCTACTTTTCCTGGCAGCAACCAATTTCATTAGGATCAGACATACTCAAACTGATGATCAGTGTAATATTTTATTACTTAACAGAGAGGTCAGTGGTCTCTGGGAAAAAAAAAGAGCGGAAGTATGACCACTGCACAGGAAATCTGTTGAATATTTTGAAAACAGTTTTACTGGAACCTGTTGCTGCAACAGCTACCAGTCAAATATTTTTCAAAATATTCAATATGTTTAAATTCTGGTGTTCTCCGACTAATAGTTCACAATGCATAATTATGCCCCTCCCCCTCCCCTCACACCCGCGTTGCATTACACAGTGCATTGCAAACAGATAGGCGTAATATGTATGTCTCTGACTCTGGCAAATGACTAGACGATTGACCTAATTTACTGGTTTTGAACTAGACAGCTGTTAATAATTCTTGATGTAGTGATTTGACGTTACCCGGCCTTATATTTAGACAAAGGGCGTAAGTAGTAGTAGTAGTAGGCCAAATAGTATTTTTTTTATTCTTGCGGTTTTTGTTGGCCTTTCTTAGACCTAATGGGGTGCGCATTTTTTCATTATTCATCTATATAAGCATTCCAAATTATGTGTATATAATAACCAGTCAGTATAGCCATCTGCGCTTCTCCTTCGATCAATACTCACCATTCTGTTACTTCTGATATACAGCTGGCCCTGACAGCGGCTCTAGGATTATAGACTTAGAAAGCTTTACCGACTCCTGGGAACCGGGTACCCGGCTCCCAACTGCCGAGTACCCGTTTACCACAGAGCTCATTCTTGTTTGCATAGCAACAAGAGCAATACATGCTTTCTGCATTGAGGATTTTAGTGTTTTTTTGTGAAAGAAAATCTAAGTCTTTAATCTGTGATAGTTTGTGTGTTCGTGAAAGTATTAACTAAAGGATACTATGGAGAATACCACCGAAGATAACCAGGTTGTATCGTTCTTTATTATCCATAGTTAAAAGACTTAGGTCTCTAAATTTCGCTGTGGCGCATGTTCCAATTTCTGACCACCATAGAATCTGGGACGTGCGCTAACAACGATATATGCCAGACGATCGCCTTCTTTAACCCCCAACAGGCGATCGGCAGATATGAAAATAGGTGTTATGCTACGGTATTTCTAACACGAATATCGGCTGACGTCGTTCTGTAGGATCCGAGCGGGTGACGTCACACCCGGTCGCTCGGATGTTTATGTGAAGAAAAATTTTTCATTAATTCGCGCATCTTGTTCTTGGTGCTGCGTACTAAAAATGGTACCGGAAACTTTAGAATGATCAAGTTTACGTGCGATCACGATCGGTTTGCAATGATCGGTGGTTTCAAAATTCTTGAGTAGATGCGTGGTCTGCGGTTTTACCGTGTGATACAGCAGTTTGTTATACATTTTGTTGTTTTCTTCACATATCGTGCTGCTTTCGTTAGGAGTATAATTTATATTGATTAGTAAATATACCCCGAATGCTATGCGATATGATTCCTGGAGCCGTTACACATCCTGGAGGATCTATTATGGGTGTGTTTAATGCCCGCCTCGTTCTTGTCGTCATAGTCAATGCGATCGTTATTGTAACGTGGCGGGGTGGGGTGCGGGAGGGTTACAGTTAATTTATGAGTCAAATTATTTGAAAATTAATTGTCTGCCTTCCATCCGGGTCTCGTTCCGCTTGTTTATTGTAGGTTTGTGCTTATGTTATAGGCCAAGCCAGCCCCGCCATCATGTGACGAATGCCATAAGTTTGTCCGTGTCGTGTTCAAGGACCATGTCTGTTTTAAGTGTGCCCTGTGTAATATAGATCATAGGTGTAATGTTTGTGCAGTGTGGTCCGTCGAAACGATGGTTAAGTTCCTTGCCCAGAAGGACTTGACTGGGTCTGACGCGGGGTCAGGCGGTCCGAGAGTAAATCGTGGAGCGCCCGGTTCGGCCGGTGCGGGTGCTCCACGTCCCCAGCTGGAGGTGGCGGAGATGGCACCTCCGGCGTGGTTTGGTCCGCTGTGCAGGGTTTTTCTGCATAGCGTTCTGCCCACGCTGGTGTCGTCCCTGCTACCGAAGGTTGGGGGGCAGTTTCTCCCCATTCCTGGTACGGATCCTGTCCTCGGACAGGATTCTGGACTGGTTACCGAGGGGGCCGTCTCATACGGCCCCCTGGCAGTCCCGTCTGGCTTCGGCCAGAGGGGTTTTCTGTTTCTCTGCGGCCACCTCCGGGTGGTCCAGTAGCGGTGGCCGGTCTGTCAGGTGTGGGAGCCGTCCGCCAGGACGGTTCCACGGTTGACTCGTCTAGTGACGACTCTTCGGAGTCTGAAGACGAGGAGGCCGAGGAGGAGAGGTTGCTGCGGCCCGTGAAGCCGCAGGTGGAGAATATGGAGGTTGATTCCGTCCTAGACGGAACCGGCCTCCATTTGTCTGGTTTGGCGCAAGCCAGGTCAGCGGCTCCGCCTGTGGCTGAGGCAAATCCGTTACCATGCACCGGTTCCGTGCGGCTTGGTTTGGCACCAGCCGTCACGGGAACGGGTGTGCCGGGCCGGGCGTGGTACTCACCTATCTCGCCTGGTCCGGCAGTCGGACGTGGGGTGCCGTTGGCGCCCGTGTCCGGCTATGGTTCCGCGACTGCTACGGGTCCTTACGGTTTTCCGTGTGGACCTACCACCCCATGGACCGGAGTGTTTCATGGGGTGGCGGCGGAACCGTGTGGTACCGGAGTTCCTGGCGTGTCAGCCGTGGCGCCTTGCTGGGAGGCCGTGGCTGGCAGACCCGTGAGCACGTCAACGGGTGACGTGTTTGCGGGGGTGTCTTCATAGGAGGTAGATTGGTCAGATGCTCTGGCGTGGCTAGCCAGGGTTGACCCGTCTGTGGTTTCGGCCACGGCCGATGAAGATGCGCCCCGTCCATCGGTTGCGTCGATCAGGACGGGGATTTTGCCCGCGGCCTGGATCCAGTCAGTGGGACTGGATCCACGGTTCATAGAATGGTTGGATGCTATTTATAGCAAACAACTGATGACCAAGGGTCAGCTCCCTGCGGCCTCCAGGGAGGTGCGGGCAAGATGTCGTATTCCGCGGGGGGAATACGACAGGTATGGTGTAGTCCCGTCGGTCACGGAGGATGACCGATGGGTACTGGGCGTCCAGAGTGCCGTGGCGGGTCACCCCGGTCCGGCACTTGTGGTACACCAGGAAGAAGTCCTGTCCCTATGCGATGAGGGTGTGAGGGCAGCGATGAGCGCTGTCAACCACTCTTATCGTCTCCTTCAGTCGGTGTGGGCTGAAGCGGGGCAGGCCACCCTGTGCCACCTGTGGTGCTTTCATGTGTCAATGACGGCCTGGTGCTGTCGATGGACGCATTGGCAAGGGTGCAAGCGCGTGTGACGAAATCCAGGAGGCAAATGGTCATTGACCATATGCGTCCGGCTACGGCAGTCAGGGAGCGTCTTCTTGGGACGCCCCTGACAGGGCCTAGCATCTTCGGTGGCCAAGCGCGGGCCATCTTAGAGGATACTGCCAGTATCGCGCAGAATCGGTTAGCGGTAAACCTACAGCTAGAGCTAGTGCGGCAAGCGCACGCACTAGGGCCTGTGGGACAACCTTCAAAGGAGCAGAAGAAGCATAAGGGCAAGGCGAAAGCTAGGCCTGTTGCGACTTCTGCTTCAGCTGGGTTTTCAGAGCCGCCGCCGGCGAAGAAGCCCAGGAAGGTTGTAGAGGCGCCTACCCTCCCCAATGTTGCTCCTGACCGCCCTAGAGGCGGGAAGGGCAAGGGGAAGGGTACGGGTAAGGCCTCAAAGGGGGGACAGAAGGGGCCGAAGTGTATCTGAGGGTACGAAAGCTCCCTTCATATCCGCCTGGACCGCGCCTGTGCGACAGGAACAGCGGTGCCAGTTATACCCGTGGTGCCTAGAACGAAATGGTTCTCTCTCTCTCTCTCTCTCGTTAAGAAAGAGGGGGGAGCGGACTGCGAGCCGGACAACCCCGTTAGACGTCGAGGCGTCTATGGTGGGTGGAAGGCTCATGCGTTTCCTTGAGGCCTGGCAAGGTGTGACGTCAGACAGTCTTGTCCTGGGATGGTTATCCCAGGGTTACATGCCGGAGTGGTGGGACTTTCCACCACAAAATCTGTCTTTGGCACCTGTCTGGACACCCGTACCAAGGGAGCCATACAAGTTAGAAGCCGTTCAAAAGGAAGTGTCGGGTTTGCTTCTGAAGGGAGCAATAAAACCAGCAAACCGAAACACTCCAGGCTTCTATTCAAACATGTTCCTTGTCCCCAAGAGCACAGGGGGATGGAGACCCATACTCAATCTCAGGCCATTAAATTGGTTTATCCATACGCCTCGGTTCCAGATGGAAACGCCGAGGTCGGTAATGCGGGATTGAGGAAAGGAATGTGGTGTGTATCGATCGATCTGAAAAATGCATATTTCCACATTCCTATGAATCGGAGTTGGCACAGGTTTCTGAGATTTGCGTTTCAGAATCAAGTATGGGAGTTTACAGTCTCCCGTTTGGCCTGTCGACAGCTCCGAGGGTTTTCACAAGAGTGGTCCTTGCGGTGACAGCGTTTCTCAGAAAAGAGAACGTGGCGCTACACACCTACATAGATGACTGGCTGCTCAAGGCAGACTCGGCAGCCAGGTTGAACGTGGATACTGCTCTGACTCTGAAGTTACTTTCAGATCTACGCTGCATAGTCAACGAGGAGAAATCCGAGTTGACGCCCACTCAACGTTTCGTTTATTTGGGGATGCGATTCGACCTCGAGGAGGGCAGGGTTTACCCGTCAGAGCCCAGAGTGGTGTCTCTGTTAGCCATCCTCAAGAGTTTTCGAGTGGGAAACCACATTCAGGCGAGGCGGTTCCTTCAGATGCTGGGCATGATGGTCTCCATGGAGCAGGTTATCCCGTACGCTGCTCTAATGCGAAGGCCTATCCAGTTGTATCTGATGTCTCTGTGGAAACAGAGAACAGAACCCCTGTCAAAACTGGTGCCAGTTTTGGAGCCGATAATATCGCATCTTCTATGGTGGAAACAGCGTCAGAATCTCCTATTAGGGGTTTCGCTGCACCTACCCCGGCCCCAGCTGTCCATCTACACGGATGCATCGCTGGAAGGGTGGGGTGCCTGCCTGGGATAACACCAGGTCTCGGGCACATGGACTCTCCCGGAGAGTCAGCTGCATATCAATCTGTTGGAAATGATGGCAGTGGAACTGGCGTTGGAAGAGTTCCTTCCGATGATCAGGGGCAAGGTGATATTGATACGGTCGGACAATTCGACAGTAGTATCATATATAAATCGCCAAGGTGGGACCAGGTCGCCCACTCTGTGTATCATGGTGTGGCACTTGATTCAATGGTGCAGGAATTACTCGGTTGTTTTGAAAGCAGCTCGTATTCCTGGCCGATTGAACATTCTGGCAGATGCTTTGTCTCGCAGACAGAGAATCCTGCCAACAGAATGGTCCCTCAACCCTCCAGTTCTGCGACGGATCTTCGAGCATTGGGGCAAACCCAACGTGGACTTGTTCGCCACAAAGGAAAATGCTCAAATCATGACATATGTCTCGCCGATTACAGATCCAAATGCCGTCGATACAGACGCTCTGGCGATAAGCTGGAGAGGGATGCACGCTTACGCGTACCCACCCACCATTCTTCTACGAAGGTATTGGTGAAGGTCAGGGAGGAACCGTGTCTGGTCCTGCTAATAGCGCCGTATTGGCCGAGCAGGGCGTGGTTCATGGATCTTCTAGATCTGCTGGTGGAAAATCCTGTGCAGTTGCCCAAGATTCCGAACATAATCTCCCAGGCCAAGGGACGCTTCCTACACGAGCGTCCCGAAATGTTTTGACTGCGTGGATGTTATCAAACAACGTTCCACGTCGGAAGGCTTTTCTCGACAGGCTGCTGATTTCATCGCGGCTGTGAGAAGGAGGTCAACCTTCAAGTCATATAACAACAAGGTTAACAGATTTGCAGACTGGTGTGAAGAAAAGGGTATTGATACCCTTCAATCCACTATCAGCAAATAGCAGACTTTCTCTGTGAGCTGTTCTTTTGAGGACTAGCTCCCGTCACAGTTGCTGGATACAAGTCAGCTTTGGCATCAGTTATCCCTTGTCTAGCCAACAGGGATAGTCCAGAGGTGGCCCAGTTAAATGTGATGTTGAAGGGAATGAGCAATCTCCGACCGAGACAACCGGTAGTCATTCCAGCCTGGAGTCTATCTTTAATGCTTAATGTACTGGCCAAGCACCCTTTCGAACCGTTGCGTTCGGCTAGTCTAAAGCATTTGACTCTAAAGGCGGTCTTTCTATTGGCAGCTTCCTCAGCTAGAAGGCGCAGTGAGATCCATGCGCTTTCGGCAGAGAGGAACCGATTTATTGTTTCTGGAGAAGGTCTGCATCTTCTGCCAAGAGCAGAGGTTATGTCAAAGTACCAATCTTTGAGATATCCCGGCAAACCGATCATTATACCGAAGTTAACTAGGTTTGATCGTGATGCCAGTGTCTGGTGCCCGGTCCATGCTTTGACTATGTACAAGAAACGGACTGACTCGTTACGGTCGAACGATAGACATCTGTGGATCTGCCATAAAAAGTCTTATGGCGCCGCATCCATGGATACTATCTCTTGTTTGGTGGTCGAATGCATTCAAACTACTCACGAGATGACGACTGGGCCCCAGGTGCAAGGCGTAAGGGCACACAATGTCAGAGGAATAGCCGCCTCGACCGCCCTTTACAATGGTGTTCCATTATAGGACATCATGGCCGTTGCACAATGGCACTGTGAGTCCTCATTCACGGATTACTATATGAGGGATGTGTCAGACTCAGCCAATCCACTCGCTTTAGCTGTTTTCAAACGATAGTTAGTGACCACACTGCTTTTCACCCTTTTCTCACTTTGGTAAGAAAAGAACCTAAAGCAGGCATGGTCAGGCGAGAGGATGTCAACCAGATTGTGTCACCGATGGCCGAACCGGTGAATGGTTGGAGGTGGTACGTCTGAAGTCCTGTTATCATAAGGTAATTCAATAAGTGAGAGTTTTTTGTATTATGTATATGTATCATGTTCATTCATCTTATATATTCATGCTCATTCCCAGGCTAATACAAGCAATCTGCAGGGAGTAGTTAACCCTCTTGGCATATTGGTGTTTTCAGGCGAGATACATGTTCGTTAGTTCTCTCCCTTTTCTTAGGAGGAAAAAGGGGGGGGGGACTGTGACGCGAATGTGATTCGGTTCCGTGAACTTGATGGTCCTTTTAGGTCTCCGTTAGTCAAGTTTGAAGTCTAAAATCTTTCTCCAAGGGGCAAAATTAGCATGTATGGCTTGTCCCTTCCCACCAGGTTACTGATCAAATCTGGTGTATCTCAGAAGTAACAGAATGGTGAGTATTGATCGAAGGAGAATGCAGGAAATGTCAATTTCCCTTTCTCCGAGATCTAACAATACTCACCATTCTGTTACGGACCCAGCCTCCCAGCCCCACGGAGGCAAGCCATAGTTTTCTCTTGTTTGGTGGCTATGCAAACAATATGAGCTCTGTGGTAAACGGGTACTCGGCAGTTGGGAGCCGGGTACCCGGTTCCCAGGAGTCGGTAAAGCTTTCTAAGTCTATAATCCTAGAGCCGCTGTCAGGGCCAGCTGTATATCAGAAGTAACAGAATGGTGAGTATTGTTAGATCTTGGAGAAAGGGAAATTGACATTTCCTGCATTCTACTCGAAAACAATCTGCGCCCAAATGCAGAGAGCGGACGACGGCTGTTGTACTGAGCCATCTTTGGGTTCGCGGAAATCGGCTCTCTTTGTATGGAATTTACCGACTGCACCCTAGCCTATAAATTTTATTTGTTCGGGAAAATATGCAGCGAAATTCCATTTGTTTGGTTTGCAGTATAACCGCAGCTTCAAGCCACACAACGGTTAGGCATATTTGACAACAATCCGCGATCGCGCAACAGGGTCACAATGACTTATTAGCACTGCGATGAATTACTGGACCGTGATTCAAACTGAATTACATTCTAGCATGCAATGTGATCCGAATTACGGTCTGGACTGTGATTCAAACTGAATTTTGTCCTAACATGTGATGTGATCCGAATTACGTTCTGGCCCGTGATTCAAACTGAATTATATTCTAACATGTAATGTCATCCGAATTACGGTCTGGACCGTGATTCAATCTGAATTATGTCCTAACATGTGATGTCATCCGAATTACGGTCTGGACCGTGATTCAAACAGAATTATGTCCTAACATGTGATGTCATCCGAATTACGGTCTGGACTTTGATTCAAAACTGAATTATGTTTGTGCATGTGACATCATCCGAATTACGATCTGGACCGTGATTCAAACCGAATTATGTTCTAACATCTGATGCCATCCGAATTGCGCTCTGGACTGTAATTCAAACTGATTTATGTTCTAGCATGTGACGTCATCCCAAATTACGGTTTGGCCCGTGATTCAAACACAATTATGTCCTAGCATCCGAAATATGCTGTGGACTGTGATTCAAAGCTGAATTATCTTCTTGCATGTGATGGCATCCGAATTACTGTCTGTACCGTGATTCAACCTGAATTATGCCCTAACATGTGATGTCATCCAAATTACGATCTGCACCGTGATTCAAACTGAATTATGTCCTAACATGTGATGTCATCGGAATTACGGTCTGGACTGTGATTCAAGCTGAATTATGTTCTCCCATGCGATACAATCCAAATTACGGTCTTGACAGTGAATCAAACAAATTGGTTTCAAAATTGTGAGCATCCTTACAGTTACATTATACATTGCTATGCACAGTTTTGAACGTAAATCAGTCAAAGTTCTTTCAAAATTAGTTTTTACAAATGCTATCTATTTGACAAGAACTAGCGACTGACTTTTAGACATATTTCTAATACAAGAAACAAGACTTCAAAGCTATATTGTACATGCTTGGTAAAATAAACTTGTATATCTGGTGTTATTTAATATTTCTCAAACCACAGATTTTGTCCAAAATAACGAAAATAAATTAACCCTTTGTCCTTTGACTTGTGTTATTATTTAATAATTATAATTATTGCTTAAATACCCTCGATTAGAAAGTTTCAATACTAGCCTAAATCGTAAGCGAACAATCTTATGTTGCCGTATTTTACTTCAATCATTTTACCTGTTATTAGGGTTATGTTCTAGAATGCCCAGAGATGCACTGCAGGCCGGTCTACATAATATAATTTCTTTTCGCAGTACTTTCTACATTGCCAGGGGTATCTAAACTAACTGGTATCCGAAGATACTAGGGAAGTGTATGTAAATCGACACTTTAGTTATCACCGCTCGGAAACACCAATAGTTTCCCAGAGTCAGATCCTGCCAACGTGTCGATTGTGAGTGCAGACAATTACGGCTTGAGTAGGGCAGTAAGAGACAATCACTCGATAGCAATAAGAGGTCCTACGGTAATTTGCCAATTTAAACAACCTAGTCGTGGTGTGGTGTTACATATCCACTACAGCCGGAAAAGAGGCACACACAATGTGTCTCTACGGAGAGATTGTCCCTAACTACTTTAAACATATCCTATCGAGCTAGAATAGTCAGGTTTAGTCGGTCACATGTCAGGTTCGAGCGTGTTGAGCATGATCAGTGACATCAGGGTAAAATTGATGCTGGTGGTAGTAGCGATGCGGATATAATGTTGCTTTATAGTATTGCTTAGCGTACTGCGTCCTAGAGTTTTTATATATAAACAAAACAGAATAACTAGGATGGCGACTTGCCATATACATAACTAACCACTACAGTGCCAACAGTATATCAGGTCATAGGACCTTATGGTGCTTGTTAGTTGTACGCACACAGAAATTAGGAAAATATATACAGTATGAAACAGAAAATCTAAAATAGTGGTCTTAAGACCGGGTAGGTACCTATTAGTCATCAGTACGTATTACGGAAATAACAAATAGTACAACAGTATAGTTACTTCAGTATCTATTGGTCATCGGTACAGTAAGAGTTCATAAATCACGGAAATGGATACGCTACAGTTGAGTAGCATGAGATGGCACGATCCCGAATTCAGGGAAGATTTCCGTAAGCTGACTGTTGATGCGGCTCACTCTCAAGATGGTGAAGGAGAACAGTTATAGAAAGATGTCCATTAGATAGTCAGAATAACGGATACACAAATTTACACAGTGTGTTATAAAGTTTCCGTCTGGCGATGGTAGTTTGAAAGTTGCCCATTAACTAGGAGGGTGACAGTGGTAATTAAATATGCATGTACATTAAACTGGGTACACGGTGTGGTCTAAAAGTTAATTAACACATGCGACATGCTACATGGAACTTTGATACTACTTTCCAGCGTGGTCCAGAAGATCCGGCGAGTTATCCACCAAGAATCACCTCGGCTCTACATCCTGTAGAATTACATCGGGCCCTCAAGGCTCATCTGCAGGAAACTCCTCTGTGAGTGTTTCAGAAAAAGGGAGTTCTTATATTAATTTAATTTGCCCCAAGGATGGCCATCCGGGAGCTTCCAAAATTCCTATCGCGGATATCCAAGACCGCTCACCGGTATAGGAGATCTCAATTCCAAATGGCACTGCTGTGATGTAGGTACCACAGTCAGTTAGCCCTTCTCCCATGTCTAGCACTGCGCTGGTCGAGCAGTCTTTCTGACTGTGTCGGCTTCCACGCCGAAGTGCTCTCGATTCTCGATTTCTGGCTCCTTTTATACTACTCATGACGTCAGAGGCAGGATGCTCCAGCCAATCAGCGGGCGAGCAGGATATAATCAGTGTGCAGATAGAAATGGTGACGTGGCGATCACGTGAACAGCGCAATCCCCATTGATTTAATACATACACGCGATTGCGACGTCAAAGCAATATTTTGAACATAATTTAAGTGAGCCATTTAAGGATAACTCGACCATTTCTGGTCCGATTTTAAAATGGTAAAAAGTTCTGAGTTTCTCGTTTCATTCCGGTCCTGATTGCTACCAAGTACGGCGAGAATAATGTGACGTGAAGGAATCACAAGTACAAAGTCGGTTTACTATAAGCGTCACTTTAGCGAGATTGCATCACCATTATTTAGGACCACCGAAATAGATCGACCAGTCGAGTAAACGAGTGATACCACCTCCCTCAACTGGCCGCCGTTCGGCGATCCGTGGCCCCCACCGCCCTCTCAATCCCTGGGACATAGGCAGTGAGGGAGGTACTTATCATTCCGACACTACTACTACCACACAAGAGACAAGATCTTGACGTGATGTCATGCTTTCTCGGGTAACGGGTAAAGAGTAATACTGTCATGAAACAAAAAATAAATTAAAAAATTTAAAAACTATAAAACGTGCCCCACCTCTTCTGGAGAACCCCTGCATTATCACCAGCCCTGTCTGGCCGGCCTCTCTCTCTCTCTATCTCTGTGGGGGATTTCAGGTGGTTCCCCGTTGCTCCTATTTTTCGTACAGTTTCAAACTTGGTATCATCTATCTATTTGAGAGATTTGAACCATGGTTTTTTTTATTAGAATTCAGCGCTGTTATCTACAGAGCCAATGGAGAACCGATAATTAGATTACAAATAATGATACTAATTGTTGCGCAATAATAGCAAACAGATTAATTGGACTGATAACACACTGGTAACTACAAAATTACAGTCTATAATATATACGTTATCTCGAAGTGACGTCATGATCTAGAGGGACTGATAAGCGCAGCAATACAGCAATGAGAACACATAACTTATCAGCTATAATTACTAATGCATACATGGTCGAGGTGGTTAATTTGTTGGTTCAAATGCTCGTTTTGTGTTATTAGCAAACTTAAAATCACAGGTTCAAATCTCACTATTAGCATTTGTGGATAACTCGGCCATTTCTGATCCGATTTTAAAATGGTAAACAGTTTTGAAATTCTCACTTCATTCCGGTCTTGACGGGTACGACGAGAATGAAGTGATTTAATCCGCAGTACCAACTCAGTACAATATACACACGTTTTTTCAGTTATCCCCCTTAGTTTCTCTTACTGCCGTTAGGTGGCAGTTATAGCCACTCCGACATTACACGCGTGAAAACGAAGCGAAGCGTAGCATCACGCCTCACGTCGAGTTGTATACAGTAGCCACCACTAGCCTTCACTGTATGGCGCGCGTAGAGACTGTTACAACATCAATGTTGCTGAATATCAATATATATTTATATATATATATATATATATATATATATATATATATATATATATATATATATATATATATATTTATATATTTATATATATATATATATATATATATATATATATATATATATATATATATATATATATATATATATATATATATATATAACGCCAGGCCAGCCAGTGTGGGAGAGGTGGGTGTGTGGTGGGGGTGGGGGTTGAGGTGGGTGGAGGGGGCGTAGTTTCATACATGATTCGTACACCCGCCCATAGTTATTTTATCCGTATCTATAGTCAATCAGCAAGCACATCATGTATTAGATCAGCCTTAAGATTTATAAGTGCCGAGCACACGATGAGAATGTCATCAAAATGTGTCAGTGATGTGACTGGTGCCGTGCTACTCAGTACTTTAAACACATCCAATTTCCTACTTGCTCTCCCTCCCTCCCACCCCAGCCCCTCCCTCCCTCCCTCTCCCACCTCAACTCCCTGCCTCCCTCTCCCCCCCCCCACACACACACCCTCTCTCTCTCTCTCTCCCTTCTCTCTCTCTCTCCCCATCCCTCCCTCTCTCGCTCCCTCCCTCTCTCTCCCGCCCTATCTCTCCCTCTCGCTCTCTCCATCCCTCCCTCCCTCGCTCCCTCTCTCCCTCCATCTCCCCTCCTCTCTCTCTCCCTCCCTCAACCCCCCCCCTCCCCTCCCTCCCTCCCTCCCTCCCCTCTCTCTCTCTCTCTCTCTCTCCCTCTCTCTCTAGAGAGAGAGAGAGAGAGAGAGAGAGAGAGAGAGAGGGAGGGAGGGAGGGAGGGAGGGAGGGAGGGGGGGGGAGGGAGGGAGGGAGGGAGGGAGGGAGAGAGAGAGAGAGAGAAAGAGAGACGTGAATTCATGCTATTCATCGAGTTGTAGTGACATCTTCTCTACTAAGCTGGAGTTTATCTTTAATGAAAGCTGGTATGTTAAGCTTGAAATAAGCTGTTTTCCAGGTGGGGTGAGATCCCCACAAGATACTCTGGTGTATTGTGTGGCTTTATAATTGCCGAATGTCTGACTTCTGTTTCTTAAGTTTGTCGGTCTCTGAATGAATGTTTCTGCACAATCAATAATACAGGTTGTGCTTAGATAGTTCCCTCGAAATGGTTCAGGACAACATGCTCTAATTGCTTCCCTGGGAAGCTAGATGTACTTTTACAATCTGCCCATGGTTTTCCGTAGACATGGTCATTTGTACAAAAGTCAGATTCCTGACATTGTGTACATATGTCAACATACTGGATGGATTCATTGTTTCTTTTATGTGTCGGCCTTATTAGTATCTACAACACCATGATAGAGTCCGTCTCTGACAAATCAGTTATATCATCACAGTTTATTTCATCGCTGCTATTAGTGGCCACGGAACAGTCTGAAATGCTGAGTTTCTTTAGACATTTAATGTTTTTCCTTACCACCTTACGTCAACCTGGTGTGACACATTTATCGTAACCTAATTTTAATTTCGGATATTGGTTTCTCTCGGATGGTTTGTCATCCAAAAAATGTTCTGAACACACATATACCTGTTTTGGTAAGCCTTGTCTATTAATAGCGTTAGTCCCCCCCCCCCCCCCCCCCCGCTAGTCTGCTCGGTTCATCTGATGGCATAACGTGGAATTTTTATGGGATTAAAAACGCTCAAGCCCTTCTTAAATATATTTAGTTTTCTGCTATTATTTGTGCACCCATTGACCGCACATGAATTTCCGCCACTTTTTCTGTATTTTACGTCGATATCCATTGTCCCCAAGTTTCAGATCTCTACAGGTTCTTATGCTTATAATAACGATAACGCTATGTACGCGTCTTAAGCGTTTTTCACTTGTGTAATGGCGGGCTATTACGTCATTAGCCAATGGCGGCGCCGGCGGTAATCTAGGTCACGTCTCGATGAACGCGTGTATAAGCATACACTCTCTCACAATACTGACACGTGTTGCCAGGGAAGATTTGACGCATGCGCGTGCGCCATACCTCTCTCATAGGGCTTTATACACGCATACTATCCTATCCATGAGGCATGTTTGGAATGCACCCGGAGCGGGCGCACCATACCCGGCCTAGCTGGGATGGCCCATAACCATCCGGCCGATCGGAGCTACATGATCACGTGATTCCATGTCTACAATTACTCTTTACCCGCACAGTCACATAAAACCCATAATCGCAGACCACAGACCCTCGACTGGGCCAAAGTCAAGAATAGTAGTTTATTTAGCCCACCTGATATGCGTTAACACCCAATTAGACACAGCATCGATAATGGTCTACCACGTGTGAACGCACAACCATACTATACGTGTAAACACTCAAAACACTCAACTACGTGTAAACACTCATCTACAAACACTATTACACACATTGGGCATGAGCGCCTTGTGATCAACCCCACACACATCTGAACGCCCATTTAGAGACAAGCATCCACTATCGCATTGACACGTCCGACCCCCACAGGTTCTAGGTACTGATCGCCAGCACCACACATAATAGGGTCTGAATGCCCATTTAGAGACAGGCATCCACAGTGATATACACCATGATTACTGTTGCACAGCTTCGCGCTATTGCAAAGTAATTCGGGCTTAGAGGCTACTCTAAGGTCAAGAAAGCCGACCTGCTCCAGATGATCGGACAGGCCCATGCCAAGGATTTGTAGAAGCGACTCTCCCGAGCAATGAAGACGGGAAGGCTTCCAGCGCTTACCTAAGATGATCCTTGGAATCCCCACAAGAAAGTGGAGCAGATACGTGAGCTTCGTCAGTTGGACGAGGGGGTGCCTGCTAGCTTCAAAGCCAAGACTTAGCGAGGCGGATGGCGGACCATCCACTGGAGAGCTTACCTCCCCTATGCAGGATCACTAAGCGAGTGATTAGGGGGCCGAGGTCTGAACCCTTATCCCGGAGCATGAGGCGAGAAGGCGAACACATTCTCAACCAGCGTCTCGGCGAAAGGGAGACAGAGGATAGAGGACGCTGGTCAGTACACTGGACATTCTTCAGAGGTCTAGAAGGAGACATCACAGGTCAGATCTTGCAAAAGATCCAGCAGACTGTCCAGAACGCCTTGTACCTCCGCTATACCCAGACCTATCGCATCCGTCACATCGAAGACGGTAGGATGATGCTCTTCCACAAGAATGATGCTGGGAGCCCGTGGCTGAACATGATAGGAGCACCTCAGGATTGGGTGGCAGCAAGAGAGCAAGCCCGCCACGACACAGACAATATCGATCGATCCAACACAAAGTGGGCTTTCGTTCGATCAATCAACATTGAGGTCAGGGCTATCATCGACCGCCAACCTCTGCTTGGGACAGGCCCCCCTCCCAGACTGGCTACGACAGAAGAAGTGTATGACTGCCCTCGACACCTGCAGGGACAACATGTGTCTCTGGAGATGTTTAGCAGTCCACCGAGGAGCGAGAGCTGATAGAAGTAGAGCTCCTGCACAAGAGCTTGCCACACAGTTGTACGGCACTGGAGCAGCTGTATAAGGTAGATTTCTTCGCCAAGATCGGGATTCGCATGTATGAACCAAACGAAGAGGGCACCTGGCACATGATCAGGAAAGCGGCTCACTACCGTGACACCATGACCATCGGAGTGAGGGACCACCACACCTTCTGCATCAAGAACATCTCCAAGCTGGTACATACACTAGTCTGCAGTCACTATCAGCAGAGGTTTACACAGGCATGCAATCTTCAACTCCGCGCTGATCACTGTACAGGCGGCAAAACAACAATCATGTTTCCTGGCGAGAAGGTTGAGGCGCCACAGTCTGCATATGAGAAAGCCTTCTATCTGCCCCAACCATCCAGTTCAGCGGCTACTCGTTGGATCGAGTATGAGTCGAGAAACAGAGGCGTACACATACACCATGTAGAGTGTGGGCACGGTGGTGAGCGTTGGATCGAGGGTGCTCCCGTAGATGGTTATGATCCGACCACCAACACCGTTTACCAGTTCCATGGCTGTCACTGGCACGGGTGTCCACAACACCAGCGAAGTGAGGATGACAAACAAAGATACCACAAGACAGTCCTGAGAGAGGAGAATCTGAGAGCATCTGGATGCACGCTTGTGGTAAAGTGGGAGTGCTGTATAAAACGCTGCCAAGTGTTCCTAAACGAGTTCGGACTGTCCCATACCCACACTTCATGGTTTACGACTTCGAAGCACTCCTAGATGGTATCAAGACTCGTCCTACGGAGACTCTCACGATCGAGAGTACTCACATACCTATCTCTGTGTCAGTTGGCTGCTCCTTAGATGCCACAAGTGAGCCCACCCACCTCTGCAATCCTGACCCCAAAGAACTGATCAGAGAGTTCAAGCTCGTGATCCAACAGCGAGCATATCTAACCCGGACAAGGGTTATGGCACAGTACATACCGACAGACCTGGACAAGCTCCCAAATCAACAGCAGCGACTGATCAACGAGTGGTGTGACCAAGTGCCTGTACTGGGGTTCAACTCTTGGTGGTATGACCTGAACCTCATCAAGAAGTACTTTGTCGATGAGCTGACTGACAGTACAGGTACATTGAAAGTCACCAAGAAGGCTAGTCAGACCATGTTCCTCATAACACTTGAGCTACGGTTTCTCGATGTGCTGAAGTACCTCGGACCAGGAGTCTCATACGAGGTATGGGTTAAAGCTTACGGGTGTACACAGAAGAAGAGCTGGTTCCCATATGAATGGTTTGACACACATGAGAAGCTCAACTATCCAGGGCTTCCTGACTCCTCAGCATGGACATCTAAGCTCAAGGGTGGCTACCTCTTGACACGATCAGAGTGGGAACAGTGTAACCAGACATTCAGCGAGCATGGAATGCGGACATTCGCCAACTGGCTGCGATACTACACCAACCTGGACGTCAGTCCATTCATCAAAGCCCTAGAGCGGGGGCGGGAGTTCTACACAGAATGAGAAATAGACATCCTCAAAGACACGGTGTCTCTCCCAGGTGTATAACTGCAGTATGTCCTACATGGAAGCGCTCAGCACATGCCGGATGTTAGCCTCTATTCGCCGGACAAGGAAGCCTACGAGATGCTGAAGGGTGCTGTTGTTGGAGGTCCCAGCATCGTGTTCACCAGATACCACGAGGCCGGTGTGACTCGAATCCGCCAGAGTGAGTGTGTCTGCCAACGTCTACTCGGCTACGATGCAAATGCTCTGTACATGTCAACGATGGCCAAAGAGATGCCATGTGGTAAGGAGACAGTGTGCCATTGGTCCGGTGCTAGTGGGGTAGCTAGCTTTAAGGAGGCTCTCCTAGCAGACAGCTGGTTTGAGTTTGCTGAGGTGGATATAGAGGTCCCCAAGGCTCTGTGGGCAAGGCTCGAGGAAATGCCTCCTCTCTTCTATAACCGCGAGATCCCGGGAGAGGCAATCTCCTCTGAGATGCTGGCATATCTAGGGCGAACAGGGAGGAAGCATCCCACCACCCAGAAGCTGGTCGGTGCCCTCTCTGTCAAGAAGCGGCTGCTGTACGCCCCGACACTCAAGTGGTATATAACCCATGGCCTTGAGATCACTGCTTTACACTGCACCATAGACTATGAGGCCAAGCGCCCATTCGAGTGGTTCGTGGAGAATGTTATGAAGGCCCACCGCTCGGGAGATGTAGATAAGAGCAAAGCGCTCTTGGCAGATCTCTTCAAACTCCTCAGCAACAGTGCCTACGGGAAGTTCCTCGAGACCCTAGAGCATCATAGCAACACCAGCTTCATGAAGGATGAATGCATGGTAGACAAGGCCATGCGTAGTGCATGGTTCGAAGACCTCAAGGAGATCAGTGAGTCATACGAGCTCCAGAGTCGCAAGCCGAGAATCACAGTTCGAAGGCCCTTCCAGGTGGAGATAGCCGTTTATGAGCTCGCGAAGCTGCGAATGCTGGAGTTCTACTACGACTTTCTCGATCGCCACGTAGCATGTGACGGCTTTGAGTACCTGCAGATGGACACTGACTCAGCGTATATCACTATAGCTAGCTCCAACCTCGACGACGTCATTCGCCGTGAGATACGAGCAGAGTACCAGGCTCATAATCAGGACTGGCTAGCTTGAGACAAATGGTCTGGACGGACTCCGGGAATGTTCAAGGCTCTCGTGGTATCGCTCTCTGCTCCAAATGCTGCTACGTGGAGAGTGCAGATGCAAGTAAGTGCTTAGCTAAGGGAATGTCAAAGTGGCAGAATGAGGTCTCTTGGCAGAGGTTCTACATTGCCATACATGGCGTGGTGGACAGAGCTAAAAACCGAGGCCTATGCATGCACAACCAGGGTATGGTGACGTATGAGCAGGAAAAACTCAGACTCTCCACTTACTATCATAAGCACCATGTGCTGCCAGATGGTGTCCATACCGAGCCCATCGAGTATCATGTTAGCACCCAATGGGTGGTAGCTGTGTGTCTTCAGGGACTAGCTGAAGCTATTCTACGACAAATGGTCGCCTAGGCACTCCGTGCTGACATGCCAGGTAGTGCAGCGTAGGCCGCTCCTCCACCTCCACATACCCCACAAGCCTGTGAATATCTATCGACCAGTTAGGTCTGTTGCACGCCGTCGACCACCTTCCAGCTCACCAGGCTCATACAGGTACCGAACCAGAGCATCAGGTGGTAGGCATACCTCTCCCTTGTTCACTCCTCTAGAGCTGTGACCAGCAGAGTGTCTGATAGCCACTACCGGCTTCTTCCCGATTAGCCTAGTAACCTCGACATTGGATCTCTCCACCACAGCAGGCATCCCTCTCATACATACTCTAGAACGTTCACTTGGCGCGGCAATTTCCTGGGCGTATTGGTGTGGGAACAGTCTCTCTGCCAGTGTCAAATTCCACTGCTCAATGATAGCATGGGCACAGTGATGCCCTACCTCGCCTCGCCTAACTGCCACACCATGTTTCCACATGAGGGATGCAGTCTCCCCTCTGAACTCCTTACCCTCATCCACCTGCAACAATTCCGGCCACTGGAGGGGATTTTCCGAAGCCTCGTAGACACCATGGAATGCCTGGGCCACCTGGCCGGCTGTCTTGTCTGTGAGCAGTACTGCTGCCTTGTACCTGCTGGCAACATCGACGATAGTGAGGGCATATTTGTAGGTCTTACGACCAACCGAGTCATGTGGAAGGAATAGAACATCTGCCTGGTGAACTCTGTTCGGGACACTTTCCTCGAAATGGGCATGCATGATGTGCTGTGGATGAGGTCTGTATATCTGCCACATCACCTGGCGGCTGAGCCACTGTCTCGAATGTGAAGTTGTGGCCCTTGCAACATGCAGCCGCGAGTAGTTGAGGGGGCCCATGGTATTATCCACCATGCTGATAATAGAGTTCCTCAAGAAAGATGGTTGATAAACTCCCGGATTTCATCACTGATGTCCACTCCCGCCCAATCATGCATGGCCTGGGTGAAATCTAAACAGACGAACAGACGGCCATCATTCATTCGACCATCACCGAAGACCTCCTCAAACACCTCCGTACACTGGCGTCTAATCTCTGCTGGACCCTCACTGAACAGGAGTTTATCGACCAACCCTCGGAAGTTAAGGGACTTGACCAGGTCGTACAGAGACGCCATCCTTATATAGTACGGCTTAAATGTTCGGCGGCCCAGATGGCAGCGAGCTTTATGGCAACATACGGTAGTCAAGGGCCTGCGACTCCGAATAACATACCTACTCCTGACGTGATGGCTGGTATGGCTTCAGAAATCTTCTCCACACCATCTAGAGAATTGTTGGCGATCTTGCAGACCATCTCCCTAGCCTTCGGTGTGAAGAGAGCGATCAGATCCCCAACTGCTGCCAGCGGCCCGATAGAACTTTTTATGTAAGTGCAATAGATTCCTTTTGCTCTGTGTACTACCTTGCGGGATTCAGTCTCTACATCATCATACTCACCACCGTCATCGTAGTCTGCATCATAATCATCCTCCGCATCATAATCCTCCTCATAGTCCCCGTCTTCTATATCCTCGACTGGCTCAGCCTCTGCTTCATACATCGCTCTGGGGATCCGTCGCTGGGGCAGCTATATAGTAGCTTTAAACTGTAATATATAGCATGGCATCAGTAATCTTGAATGCGGGCCTGTTTGCTGTAGTGAATTGTGGACTCAGCTTCGCTGACAAGAAGGCTGCAGAGGTCGAGCATGAGCATCATAACCAAGCGATGGAGAAGCTGTCTAAGGAGAAGTTTGAGTACAGCAAAGCACTCGAGCAAATGTGCCAAAGGGAGACACGCCGATGACAACTCCGAGCGCAGGCCAACCAGAGCATCAAAGAGGCAGATGAGAGTCTCGATGAGTACTATGAGGCTGTAAAGATATCTGAGCCAATGCTCGAGTATGAAGCCTCAAGAGGTCAGAAGACAGCAGAGCTTATAGTAGTGGTGGCAGCTGCAGCTGTGACACATGAGTCATGCTCTACGCATGCTCAAGCTGAATACCTGATGAGTTCAACACGCATAACTTAGCATAGCCAAAGTAAAGTACCATCACACCTAATGAGTGAGTCCCAGCTTTGAAGTTTCCGATGTTGAAGCTGAGCCAGTTGCCCTGATTAGGTGGGATGTCCCTACCCCCGAGGTGGTGACGGCCTTCGAGTGCCCACTCGAGGTCGTCGCTTCAACTAGTTAGTCGCAGAAGTGCATATGACTTATTTTTCTGTCTGTAGAGTTGGCAATCAGCCAGCTCGCGTACCTCACCAAGAACATTGATCTCAGCAACCACAAGCTTGAAGTCGTCTAGTGTATCCACCTGCTGGATGGCTCCTCCCCTCTGAACCAGGACCGCAACAGCGACAGTCTGATGCACCACGATGCAATGTCAGCTCTACCCATTGGTTATCTGTGGCTTGGACCTGCTGGTGTTCTCGCCCCACATGCACAATCCGCTGTTTGGAACCTGTTTGCTTCAGCTCCTGGTCATTCTCGTCATGCCAGACATGGAGCATTTATCGTTGCATCTGCGAGCTGCTCAGTGTACACCCGCTGGAACAGCCTATCCTGCATAGCAGCCGGATTCACGTGTGTGTTCTCGAGGAGGGTTAAGAGTGGAACTGCCACAGGCTTCTCGACACCTGCCCATAGTTCATGAACCCCTGATTGCACCCCACAGCGTAGTACCCCTTACCCTTCGCATAGAAGGTTGGTCCACGAGCCAGTGGACCTAGGACTCGGAACTCATCGTTCACATAGGTGCTGTCCATGGTGCTTTTAAACGGCTACCATGTTTTGTAAAGTTCTCCAGCAGATTGTCTATAGGCAGCAGGACAAGTCGGCATGACAGTCACAGCCACGGCGTGTACTGTCCCACCGTGACAGGGTCCGAGGACTGCTTCGTGACATCAACATTATCCATGAGCGAGCCAAAGTCACACCTCCGTCTGATGCGGAGATACTGGCTGCCATAAAAAAGGAGCACCAGCTCGTAGTACAAAAGAACTCCTGACTCAGATACTCTACTGGAAGTTTGAGAGCACCCAGGGCAAGACACTCGGCCTACCACTTGTGTCCCAAACCAACAGTCCTGTTATTCTAGCTCCCCACAGGGCATTGGTCGAACCCAAAGATCTACTAATGGTCGGGAACTGGGCTGATGTATTTAGCCTCCATAGCCAGGAAGTGCGAGAGATGCTGGATAGAATCCAGTCTGGAGCAAATAACTCTCTCAGTAAGGGGGTCAGTGCCGCTGTAGCGAAGAGCCATGACACCGGTCAGGAGGGGGGTTTCTGTTGGCCGCAAGGAGGCTGTTGAGCACATCTTCAACGAAGAAGGGCGCAGGAGATTGGCCACTGATCTGGCAGCATTTACGAAATTCCAAGAAAATAACTACCAGGACTACCTCATCAAATCCACTGGCAAGTACGATGCTAGAATCACATGGGGAAAGTGGGTTTTCCGTGAGTAGTACCAGATGATGAGAGTCCCAGACAAGGACCCTCAGTGGAAAAAGTTTCAGCAAAGGTATAATCTTAAGCCACAGGCTTCTGCCAAAACTGAGTTCTGATGAAGGTCGTCAAGCATCGGAAGAAGTAGCGGAGACCGCGGACGAAGTTCCTCAGCCTTCTGATGAATGAAAATCAAGTTTTGGCAGCTGCGACAGGCTGTTAGCGATGACATGTAGAGCAGGCTAGTTTCCTGGCTGGATTCAGCTTGTAGGTGAAGGTCTGCGCCTTTTCTTGAGATGGTTTGAAGTGTGACAGCTCACCTGTCTCCTTGTTGCTGAAGATGAAGCGGTACAGATCAGCTGCCCTCTGTACACCTGCGATAAAGTCCCCTTTGGTCTCCTTAAGTGTTAGGCTGTCGTATATGGTCTCGAGCAGGGCACATCCATACATGGAGCTGAAATATAGCAACCTGGTATTGTGGTGGATGTCCGGTGAGATCTAGCGGGTGTACACCTGAAAGAGGATGAATACAGTTATCTTTGTGTGCCGGATGCGCCTGGTGATGTTGCTGAGGTAGGTGACTGTCTTCTGGTCCATTGCAGGGTCATCGATAACTAGAACAAGTGGTTCTGTCAATCGGGCTGCCAGCAGCTTCTCCATCAGTGCTTGCAGGTTCTGCGTCTTGGTGATTGGGCCATTGTGCCATTGATCATTACCTGTCAACCGCCTCAGCAGTGGAGTCAGACACCAGAAGAATGTATTGAGAGTGTAGATGTTCGGCCAGGAGAGCCTGCAGCAAGATGTTTTTCCCGTGTCTTGATGGGGCAATGATCAGCACCACCTGGCCAGCTTCGGCCGGCCTACTGTCGAATGATACAAACATGCGTGCGGAGGATGGTTAGCACTTGGTTGGCGGTAGCCTCGTCTATATCTGGGAGACTAAACAGCATTACTTCCTGCACCACCTCTTTCGCCTGCAGAGCGGGGAATCCTGCACCTCCGGCGGATACGAAGGATGCGATGGAGACGTCAAGCATGATAGCGTAGAGGGCCTGTGTCAGCACCCACAGTGTCTAGTACATCCAGTATCTGTACGATACATGCACAGGAAGCCATGACTATCTTGTGGTCTTAAACGGCAAACCAAAGACCCCTGACTTCTTCACCTCTGGTAGCTGGGGGCTGGCGGTAGCACCTTTTGTGCCATCAATAGTGATATGGCTCAGGCCGAGGGTGCCTATCTTGAGATTCTCTCCATCATGTCGGAATGAGCTCCGTGGTTTCAGGAGATCCTTAACCAGGTCCTGTGCAAAGGACTCAGCCATAACCTTGATGGCTCCAGCCTCATCGACACGTACCTCGCATCGTCGCCCTCTCTTTGATGCTCTCCATTGTTAATGGGCAATTGTCCTACCGTATCAGTGTTCTCGATGAGATCTCGGGCTTGGATGGTACCTCGGATCTCCCGCAGGTCTCCCTTCTCATCGAAGTCTAGGAAGGAGATAGGGGCAACAGTGTCCTCTGAACCGAGGCGTGCCTCGCCCAAGATCGCAAGATCGCCTAGCTCTTTTCTTTTTAGGTCTGTGAGTGACAGACTCATAGTGCTATATACAGACGGCTTAAACCTACTAGTCATCCCCCCAGTGAAATAGTTGGGCATAGGAGGACCACGCAGTCGGCCAAGGGAATAGGTAGCAGTGCTCAGGGCACTGGCCCTCTCTGCAGGGGGAAAACCTTGTGGGCAGTCCACCATTCCTGGGCATTGACAATCTTCAGTCCGCGTGCTCGACTATGGGCTACACACCGCCGTATGGCACGCCTTGCCTCATATGCTGCAGGGGTCTCGTGATCCATCTCTCAGTTGAAGGACTACAAGATGAATAGACACCAGATGAGCTCCCTCGGCTCTCCGGTGCTGAGCTGATAGAGGAGCTGACAGCTGTGAAGCGCTATCTAGGATTTGGTAAGGGACAGATCTACTTCCTCAAATAACTTATCATGGGCGGGAGTATCGTCGAGCAGCTCCTGCGAGCTAAAGGTTTCTACAAGGATCGGGAGTATCTGTCAGATGTGTTCCTGCAGTTGCAGACTGCCATGGGCTCACCGGGCTCAGAGCTGAACAAGGCTCTGCAATACTACAAGCTGGAAAAGGATGTGCTACAGAACCCTCCAGCCCTTGGATGTGCATGTTGGCAATGGGTATAGGGGTTGTAGGACATGCCAAGCTGGTTCAGTGTCTCACCGTGGTCCCCACTGCTACTGTAGAGAGTCAGGATAGTCTTATGACTGATTTGCTAGCGGCGGAGTAGGCTGATCCCGAGCGCCATGATAGCTAGGCCTGACAACACTCGTAGAGCTACCATGGGAAGCGGTGTCATGTTGACTGGCCGCAGTGTCGGGGTCGGAACGCCTGGAGTGGCCATGTCGACTGGCTGCAGTGTCAGGGTCGGAACGACTGTATGGCCCATACTATGCATAGGTACGTTGTTGATGTCAGTGTTGAAGCCGAAGTGGACACCGGGGGAAATCCCCTCGACTATTATGTTGTTATAGCCCCTGACTTGGAGGTCCTCGATGTTCACGATCATGTTGCTCAGAATCAACCATAGGTGTGTTGAAGTAGCAATGTCAAGTTTGCGACGGAGCTTCTGCCACCCCTGCTGGAACTTTGAAATAAGACTAGGGGGGGGGGGGGGTCTGCTACGATGATCATATCCTCAACGAGACTGATGAACATGGCCTGGACCTCTGCTCCGCTGACACCATCTATGCAATGCCGCAGCTGTGTCTGTGCTGTAAGGAGGCAGTAGCACAGTGCTTCCAGGGACTGGTTGATCCGAACGATCCCTGCTGGTGTGAGGTCTGAGGTCTGAGGTGGTGGATGGGACAAAGTACTTCCACACATCTGGATAGTCCTGCCGCAAGCCAGTGATGTGCATATTTTGCACCAGCGCCCCAGGGTCGGAGGCTGGATCGAACGAGATCTTTTAACAGCCTAGTCGTTGAGGTGTTCGATAGAGGAATCCTGAGTAGTCACGTCTCGGGTCACGGTACATAACCCCTAGACTGCTGTTGTCAACACCATGCCACCGATAGTCTGGGTGAGCACTGAACTCTCTCTCTCTGGAGTCTGCTGGCCAATAAGACGCTATGACTGTTGAGCTGTTGGTCGAAGTCGTTTCTATCAGGGAGGCTTGTACCTTCGTCGCACTGTGAAGTACACATGGAATCTGACAGAGCTGGCGATGAGCACAGCTTCAGGAGTACCAGAATAGGAGTGAAGCAGGGTGGAACTTACTCAACATCCTGCTGTGGCATACCACACAGCAAAGTTCAGCTGCTGATTCCAGTATGAGAGGCTTGGAGCAGCCATCCAAGTATGAGCTTGCTTTGCATCCTTGATGGTGATGGGGCAGTTGGTCAGCGGTTTTGGGTTGACGGAGAAGCTGGTTCGGGACCGTCCATCCACTGTGATGGAGAATGGTGTTAGCCCTGGTATATCATCCAGTAGACCTCTCAGGCCAGTCAAGGGTGTACCCAGGAGGGGCGGTTGGCTCCGGATGACTGTTGTGAGGTTCAGTGGGAAGGCCATCTATACTGGGGTTCTTAAAGCTACCATACAGGCAGCACACTATTTGTAGTTATCTTGACTCCAGAGCCCAGTGAGGCGACCTCGCCATAACATCTCGTTTTTTAACTCCTCCATATCAACCCGCCTGCTGGAGCCTTTGAGGTATTGCTGTCGCACTTTAGGTTTCTCCATGCGGTACAGGGCGTGGACCTTAAATATATGGTGGGACTCTTCATTAGTGACCTGGCCATCCTCGAGAGCTTTGCTGGCAGACTCGTCGATGGTCCGTAGCATACTCTGTGCCAGTGTTTCGTACTTAGCATGCTTCTCCAGCCTCCTTGTGATCTGCTACTGCCCCACCCCCAAACCCGTGGCCAAGACAGTGGCGGCTAGTGTCAGGACACCCAGTGGGATGGCGACGATGGGACCCACCCCTGTAGCGAGAGTGTCCACAGCTGCCACCCCAGCACTGGCTCTAATCACACCCAGAGCAGTGGTTGTACACGTGAGGACATTGTAAACGGTTTTACATCGCCTGCGTGTTCTGCTGTACTGTTTTGCCTCATGGACGAGATTCTGCCTGATGGTATCTATCTGCTGGAGTCGGCAGCCGTGGATGGTACCGCCCTAGTCGGCCATCAGGGAGGGGTATAGTTCTGGTTGCTTCCGCCACTCTGATTTTGCCATAGGTTACGGTGAGCTTAAACCTACATCACCTGCAGAATCTTCTCATGAGTCATAGAAGGGTTCATTTTGGAGAGCCTGTCGAACCATGCCAGCTTGCTGGTGTTGAAACAGACGTCTCTTAGACAGGGGTCATCCAGCACTATGTCGGGTGCCAGTAGCTTTCTACGATATGACATCTGGAACTTCATCTTATGACCAAGATAGTAGGTCCGCCGCTGGATGGCTTTCTTGGTCTTACACTTCTGTGCCATCTCCTCTTCCCACCGTATGACATCTGGCTCATCCTCGTCTGTGTCATCGTCGTAGACATCTGGCTCAGCATCGTCTGTCAAGACTCCTGCATCCCACTTACTCTCATTCAGGACGGCCTGCCAGTATCAGAAACATTCACTGTTCCCTCGCCTCCTTGCAATGCTCGCATTTTGTTGATACCAGCTCTCCCGCTGTAGTCACTCTCCTTGTTGCAGTGCAAGCATCTGTTCGTTTAAGGCCTTTATCTGTGCAGGGGGTCATGAAGGGGCAACCCTGTAGCTGGCTCTTCATCATCTCGGCAAAGGTCAGATATTCCTGGTGTGAGATCATGTCAGGTCAATGATTAATAAGAGTGTAAACTCTAAATGGGCGTCCAATATCCCATCCGTGCTGGCATATATGTTAATGGAGGGGCTGTCAAATAGGTGATTTACAGGTGTGAACAGGCTAGGACTGATAGCTTTCCATAGGTTGCTGTTGGCACCTGGGAGATACTCTATCATGTCCCGGCAGACTTCTACCAGTGAGCTGCTGTGTGCACTGCCCGGAGGTTGATGTAGCACATCAGCGTGTATGTATGTATGTTGTACCCCGCCGGGGCACCTTGAAGATGATCCTTTCTACATGGTACTGTACCACCCGTCTCCCCTCTAAAGAGGGTGAGATTATGTTCTCACCACAGGAGAGCAGCAGTCAGACAATCGGCATGGTTATATCTCCTGTCCTATAGCGTCCTATGGAACCCATATTTGCTCACTCGACTGGTCTTGCTGACCTGGCAGATGTGTACGCAGTTGATGATGCCAAGGTAGAAGAGAACAATGGCAAGTCATTCGCCCTACAGTACGAAGCAAACTCAAAGGCATTCTCCCTCCGCCCCATTGGTGGTGATGGGGTGGAGCTGCTCACAGACCTCAAGGATGTGTCGAAGGGGCGCCTGGGTCGCAACATAGATGGCCACAAGATCGTGTTTCTGGTACGATTTCCCCAAGAGGAAGTATATCCTAGAGCCGTTGATTGAGCTATCAGATACAGAGATGTCAGACATCAACACCCTAAATAACGACCTCAGCTTTCATCTGGTCAAACCCTATTCGAGCAGTGCACCGCCGATGACCCATGATGGTCTGCTATTGACCCTGGCAAAACACCTGCAGTTCATATTTGAGAAGAATGAAGTGTGGTACCGTGCTGGACCTGGGGGTGACTGGCAAGCATGGTTGCCCCTATATAGGCCTCCAACAGTCATTGACATAGAGGTTACTCCCCTCTCCACTGTTGTCAAAAAGGATGGGACAGTTCGAAAGCTCTATAATCGGTGATCATCCTTCCTCACCTACATAGGTGAAGGTGTCTCCCTAACGAGGGTGGGTCACCGGATCGTGGTTACAGTTGGAAAGCTCCTGCTGCGTCGTCCATTCAATGGACCAGAATGTGCTGTTAGCCTCCAGGAGGGCATCCTATGGGTAGATGGTGTGTCACATGTCTCCAAAGCCAAGGGTGCTGTTAAACTGCTTCAGCGAGTCAGCCTCACTAGTCCGCAAACGACTCATATAGTCCTAGAGCTACGTTTCTTAGCCGGCAGCAGAGTGATGCAGCTAGCCCCTGCCCCTGAGGGGATGAAGATCACTATCAATCCAGATGGAACAGGGCTCGATCTGGCACAGATATTTCTCGAGAGATTCACACTGTTCAGTTTAACTCTTCATATATAGCCATGATTCTCATCATACTGCTCGTGCTGGCGTCTACAGATGTGGCACAGGGTGCTGAGACTGCCATGATATTGGATGCCAAGTGGGCCCACTTCCGGGATGACCCCTAGTACAATCCTTGGGTCAATCCCTTGCGGAGAAACATTTACGACCGCTTTCACCCACGTGAAGAGATTGAGTCTGTCTGCCACTTCTATGTGGTGGAGATGGTAGGACACGGATGTCGGCTGGTGACCCCTGCTCAGCACCAGATTCTCTGTGTAACATGTGAACATGCCAGAGTCAGCCATGGTTTAAATGCTAATCACTTTAGCATCCTCCCAGGTGAGCATTGTCAAGGTAGATGGAAGCCACTGTGGGTGATCCCATCATGCCGATGCGACTCTGGCAGAGACTACGTGTTTGTCTGAGCCTACACAGAATAGAGAGAGATAGAGACCAGCCCTTCTGGTGTGGTTGATCACAAGGCGATCAGTGGTGTATATCACTATGGAGGCTTGTCTCTAAATAGGCGTTCAGACCCTGGTAGTAGTAGTGTCGGAATGATACTACCTCCCTCAACTGGCAGCCATTCGGTGATCTGTGGTGGCCCCTGTCTCAACAACCTATGCCCAAGGGATTGAGAGGGCAGTGGGGGCCACGGATTGCCAAACGGCGGCCAGTTGAGGGAGGTGGTATCATTTTAATTCCGACACTACTACTTTGGCTTATGATGTTGGTGCAGTTCAATCTCAGGTCACAGAAGATGGAACAGAGCAGGTACTGGGTTATGGTTCGCATACACTGAATAAAATGGAGAAATGTTACACGACTACCAAGAGGGAATAGTTAGCTGCGGTTCATACCGTCGAGTACTACAAACACTTTCTGTATGGCCGCCCATTTACCCTGCGTACAGATCATGCCTCCCTATGCTGGCTCAGAAACCTAAAAAATCCGGAGGGCCAGGTAGAGAGGTGGCAGGACTCCCTGCAGGCCTACAACTTCAACGTTGTTCATGGACCCGGCAAATTGCATGGAAATGTCGATACCTTGAGCAGAATCGGGCTTGAGGATGAACAAGAAGTGGCCACCACCATGACAGATACTACACAGCCATCTCCAGTCCCCGAATTGCGGTGCACAGAGTGGAACACGGAGATAGTCACTCATGAACAAGCAACAGAGGTGCAGACATGGAACATATACGCGTGGATCCGGGGGGTGGGGGGGGGCGTCCTCCTAAGGAATCTGTTACAGCACTATCGGCAGTGGCAAAATACTACTATCAATGGTTTGGAGAGTGTCATATGCAAGATGACATTCTCTACATTAATAACCGGATAATGATCCCTGAGCGTTATCGTGAAACCATTATTCAACAACTGCACGATAGCACTGGACACCTAGCCATCGAGCGAACAAGAACACGGATTAAACAGAGATTAACGGGATATGTGATGGTGTGAAGGCATACATCACCAAATGTGTCCCATGCCAAAGACACACTGTTGGCCAGCACCATTCCACACCCATACAAGTTAAGATTGTTGGTGCACCGCTGGACCAAGTGGCTATTGATGTGCTCGGACCCTTGAATATGATGGATGAAGGAAACAAATACATCCTCGTATTGCAAGATTATTTTACGAAGTGGGTAGAAACATTTGCTTTTCCAGACCAAGTAGTACAGTAGCGGAGTTCTTGACAAGCAATGTGTTCTGCCGATTCGGTATGCCCTATGAACTGCCCTCCGACCAAGGAAGTAATTTTGAGAGCCGGTTGATCTCCGTACTCTGCAAATTGTTTCATATAGTCAAAGCGCACACAACACCCGACCATCCGTGAAGTGATAGGATGGTAGAGAGGTTCAACAGAACCCTGGCAGAGATGCTGACAAAGGAAACACGCCTTGAGTGTCGTGATTGGGATCTATGACTCCTATATGTGCTCATGGCATACTGCACTTCAATGCATTCCAGCACGGGTTATACCTTTGCTCGGTTAATGTTAGGCCGTAAATTAGTCTTGCCCCTGGATCTGGCCATGCCCATGATTCCAGGAGAGAAAAATTCACCATCTCTCTACGTAGAGCTCATGTGGCAGCGGATACAACAGACCCATGAGCTAGTGAGAGCGACATTATCCACTGCGCACTGGCGTCAGAAAACGTGGCATGACCAGCGAGTCCATGGAGACCCGTATAAGGTGGGGGAAATGGTTTGGATTCACGATTCATGACATTCTGCAAATGTGCCGAGTAAACTGAGTTACCAGTGAAAAGGCCCCCTATGTGGTAGTAGGTAAGAAGTCGGACGTGACCTACCGTATCTGCACCTCGGATGGCCTGACCTCAGTCATCCACTTCGATTGACTTAAACCTTGTGTCAGTGATGACCCAGTTCCAGAGCTCGGACTGGGTATTCCACGTAATACCGGTACCCAGACAGATGTCTCTATGGAAACAAGTATTCCCGACGTTAGTCCCGAGCACTGCGGTGCCAGTTCGACTCTTCTCCTACCAAGCCTGGAGTCCGGTTAACATATGACTAATGCTGAGGATGATGACGATATTATGTACTCGCCCTCTCCCTCCTCAGAGCGGGTCTACAAGATCTGGGAAATCATATCTGAAGACGTTCTCGTTTGTGCTGTCCAAGGGGAAGGATGGAAAAGTTGGTCCGCCGACCTCCTCCCATTCCCACCCACTTCATGCTATTACCCCAATTATAGAGTTACCAAAACTGGAAGCTGAGGATGCCCTGGACCATGCTTCTTGTAGGGTGGAAATGTAATAAATAGAATGGAAGTAAAGAGGCTTGATGAGGCCTTGGCTTGTTTTGAAGAACAGTAAAACTGCACAACCCGGTGTACCCTTCCAAAACCCCAAATCACGAGACCACACCCCACCCCCCACCCCAAGGCACGCCCCATCTATTAGCACCCCCACCCCCACTCCACTCGTGTCTCTCGTCTATGCACCAAGTTTGGACACCACCGGTCCTGTCCATTTCACACTCCACTCGTCGTCTGTTGACTGTCAATCTTCAGATATGAGAGAGTCAGCTGCTACAGAGAAGGTGGCAGCCCGCACCACAGCCAAACACCCCCCCCCCAACCCCGCTGGTGGTGGGCAGGGAAGCAGCCTGTTCAGTAGACTCTCGGCTCGAATATTCCCACTACTTAAAAACTATGACAGAGTACCAACCATCGTGTAACGGGCGATGACCCTCCCCATCCAAAGGGAATCCTTGGCTACCACTGCCCTACCAAGCCCCCCCCCCCTTGAGCAGTCAGAACATCCCACCAAGACACAGAAAGCCAGGAGAATACAGAACACACTTGCCCTCAAGGCTGGATATGCCAATTCATCATTGCGTGAACATTACATACTTACCCGGTTATATAAACATATAACAAAGACATTCAATATCATCAACAACATAGATAGCAGGCACCTAGCTTTTATAACCAGAAAAAGTTAGAGACACCTTTTTCCGCAACATTGCCTCCCGCACGAATGCTGGGAGCTCATCACTTTCTGCAACCCGACCTTTCAGCAATAGCAACAGACTCAGCATTCCCCAGCTTGGAAAACTGGATCTACCCAAATCGCATTACGCCAGTGTCACACAGCAACCCTGACTTCCCTACAACATAACACCACCATCATCAACACGAGTCAACATTTTCCGCAAACACCTCCTTATCCGGTTTGTGGAAAACTGATCATACGGAAAGGAGGAACAACACCACCGCCATCTACAGTACACGCCATAGGGGATTCCCCACTACTAAATATGGTCCAGCTTCGCAGGGTCAGTAGACTTGGTTTCCGCAAGACATGGAGCTGTTTAAACCAAACAACAAATTACAGTCAGCTATATTGTCCTAATTTTGATCAAGAACACAGATTATGCCGATGTTACGGGCAGTTGAGCTAAATGAAATATTGTCCTCGCCAATCTGAAGAGATTCTATTTTAAGCTGAGGTCGCAGGTGACGTGATGTGATTGCCAGTATCTCTGTCTTCTTATCATTAAGCTGTAGGAGGTTGTTTAGCATCAATAAAATAGAAATACATACATACATATACAAATCATTATAAGGCAGGCTGATGAAGCAGCATCAAAACTTACACAGTATAACATCATGGAGAGTTTCAAATATTCTCTTACCTACATATTCCAGCCACTAATCAACACGGGCTGGAATAAATCTACTACACACAAGAGCATCCCTGATGCATGTATCAGATCATGCGCGTATAAAGGGACGCTGTTCTGAGGAACAGAATAATGAAAACATATATTTCCATTTTTTGCACCAACGACGAAGAGTCAGCAGCATCAAAACTTCACCATTACATACAGATTGCCTACGTTTCCGATCAACCACGTGCTTTCACAACAAGAATCACGTGATCATCACTTCTAATTTCCAGTAAATTGGATAATAGGCTATAAACAAAAGAACTGCCCTACGTGTATCTACCACAGTGTGATGGAGAAGCCGGGAGGTGGTGAGTCTGGGCCAAACCACTGGCGTCATCACGCTCACCCACACCCCATCGGGCATTCCAGCCTGAAATTTGAACAGGCGAGTTTTAAGCATCCAACTTGAAAAATCGCTTCACGCTAATTAAAAGATGAGCTTCCACAGGAATAAGTAATTCCAGATTTTAACGTTGATCGGAGACCCGATTTTCCGCCGAGTGGGGATGAAAGGGGCTAGCTATCCTTCCTTCTTATATTTATATTTGCCTTCTTGTTAAGAAGGGAATATATGATCCGACTCCAGGAGACTAAAAAATAAATATTTCCATATTTTGCGGAACCGACTCACCCTAAAACGTTCAGATGTGGTCCTCCGCCCTCCTGTGACGTCAGCAAAAAGTATAAAAGGAGGAAAGCGTGCACTGAAATTTCATCTTCCCGTCAAACTCAACACTGGGGAAGATCGAGCATTAGGCTACTTTCGTATCACAAACCAAATTCTGCTGTTTTCTTATTATTACTTTATTATCTTATGTTATACTGGCCAGGAAAGTTATGAAGAATTAGGAAAGTTTAAATTAGGTTAGTGCAGTTCCACAAATCCCCAACATGCAGAAATAATATGTCGCTTGCCGAAGATCTCGCTTTGTCCGACAGCTCGGAAGAATCTGTGCCTGCTCACCTCGGAAAGAAGTATCCATGTACAGCTTTAAAGTGCAACGGACAGCCATGCAAGCATGCATTTTCCAGAAACTCGGACTTGAAGCTTCACGTCAATCACGACCATTTATCACAGAGAGCATTCTTTACGGACTGCAAATACCTGTATTCAGCTACTCGGTATGGTGTAACACACGCGTTATCTTTTAAACATTGTGGGTTAGTTGTGACATTAAAACCTGGTGAACAGAATGACGTCATAGATATCCTCGCTCCACATTTCGAAAGTAGACTTCCAGTTACCATGATTCCAATGGGAAAAATGGCCAAAACGAAACGCACCAAATGACGGCAAATTGACTTTCTGCAGTTAACTAGACCTTCAGCATCCGCAACACAGCCAGCCAGCACCAGCACTCCAGCAACAATCACCACAGCATCGGCAGCACCTGCAAGAACAGCACCGGCAGCACCTGCAGCATCAGTATTTACACCAACTGTAGTTTCCAAACCGGCTGCACCCACAGTGACATCAGAGGAACTCTGAAATGGCTAAGTCCGTAAGAATGCATAGCGCCCATGCGCGCGTGTCAGAGCTTCACTGCCAACACGTGTCAGTATTGGGAGAGAGTGTATACTTATAGTGTACAGAGTTGGTACTTGTGATTCCTTCAAATCATACTGTTCTTGTCATTCTTGGTACCAGTACGGAATGAAACGAGGATTTCAGAACTTTTTACCGTATTAAAACCGGACCAGAAATGGCCGAGTTATCTTTAAATGCCTCACTCAAATTATTTTCAAAATATTGCTTTGACGTCGTTATCGTGTGTATGTATTAAATGAATGGGGAATGCGCTGTTCACGTGATCGCCACGTCACCATTTCTAACTGCACGCTGATTGGCTACTGCTCGCCCTATGATTGGCTGGAGCCTCCTGGCTCTGACGTCACGAGTAGTATAAATGGAGCCAGAAATTGAGAATCGAGAGCACTTCGGCGTGGAAGCCGACACAGTCAGCAAGACCGCTGGACCAACGCAGTCCAAGACGTGGGAGAACTGCTAACTGACTGTGGTACCTATATTACAGCAGTTCCATTCAGAATTGAGATCTCCTGTGCTGATGAGCAGTCTTGGACAACCGAGATAGCAATTTTGGAAGCTCCCGGACGGCCATCCAGGGGCAAAATAAATTAATATAAGAACTCCCTTTTTCCGGAAGACTCAGAGAGGAGTTTTCTGCAGATGGGCCTTGCGGACCCGATGTAATTCTGCAGGATGTAGAGCCACGGTGATTCTTGGGGGATAACTCGTCGGATCTTCCGGACCACACTGGAAAGTAGTATCAAACTTCTGCGCAGCATGTCACGTGTGTTAATTAACTTTTAGACCACAGTCTGGTGGGACTCTGCTCAGTGCATCGCAAGAGCTATGCGACGTATCCCGCACCGTGTACCCAGTTTAATTTACAAGCATATTCAATTACCACTGTAGCCCTCCTTGTTAATGGGCAACTTTCAAACTACCATCGCCGGGCGGAAACTTTATAACACACTGTGTAAATTTGTGTATCCATTATTCTGACTATCTAGTGGACGTCTTTCTAGAACTGTTTTCCTTCACCGTCTTGAGAGTGAGCTGCATCAACAGTCTGCTTGTGGAAATCTTCCCTGCAATCGGGATCGTGCCATCTCACGCTACTCAACTGTAGTGTATCCATTTCCGTAATTTATGAACTCTTACTGCACCAATGACCAATAGGTACTCAAGTAATTATACTGTTGTACTATTTTTTATTTCCGTAATAGGTACTGATGACTAATAGGTACCTACCCAGTCTTAAGACCGCATTTTTATATTTTCTGTTTCATACTGTATATATTATCCTAATTTCCGTGTGCGTACAACTAACAAGCACTGTAAGGTCCTATGACCTGATATATTGTTAGCACTGTATTATTTAGTTATGTATATGGCAAGTAGCCATCCTAGTTATTCTGTTTTGTTTATATATAAAAACTCTAGGACGCAGTATGCTAGGCAATACTATACAGCAACATCATATCCACATCACTACTACTACCAGCATCAATTTTACACTGAGGTCACTGATCATGCTCACATGCTCGAACCTGACATGTAACCGGCTAAAACTGAATATTCTAGCTCGATAGGATAGGTTTAAAGTAGTTAGGGGCAATCTCTTCGTAAGAGACACATTGTGTATGCCTCTTTTCCGGCTGTAGTGGATATGTAACACCACACCCCAGCTAGGTTGTATAAACTGGCCAATTACCTTAGTGCCTCTTATTAATATCGAGTGATTGTCTCTTTCTGCGCTCCTCCAACCGCAAGGCTTAATAATTGTCTGGACTCCCAATCGATACATTGGCAGGATCCGACTCTGGGAAACTATTGGGGTTTCTGAGCGGTGATAACTAAAGTGTCGATTTACATACACTTCCCCAGTATCTTCGGACACCAGTTAGGTTAGATACCCCCGCCAATGTAGGAAGCACTGTGAAAAGAAATTATATTATGTAGACCGGCCTGCAATGCATCTCTGGGCATTCTGGAACATAACCCTAATGACAGGTAAAATGTTAATACCGTAGCACACGGGTGACGAACGAGATGCAGATCTCCATCCAACTCGGCATAGTGACTGGGTGAGGTCTTAGAACCCACTACGCCCTCACGGGAAGGTCACTAGCAATGGATATCTATCTCTTACTCCCCACCATAAATGCTATTGTGCTTTCCAAATTTCTTATGTGAACTTGAATTGTCCTAGTAATGTTATATGTGGTTGTGATGCAATGGTGACCGGATCGTCATATGATTCGGGAGCTGTCGCTCTATAGCATGTATGCACACTGTCTTTCTGAGGAAGATATTTTGCGGGGCGACCTTCGGGAAGCTGGGCATCCTCAGCAGTTAGATGTGTGTGTGTCTAAAGATAGGTAGGAATCCCTGCCACTTGTGGCCAAAGCTTGGAAACGTATCTAACAACTAAAGGGTAGGTTAGACTTTAGCAGAAGGCCCGCATAAATACAGCAGTAACTACCAATTCAGTATCTTTGGACCCACATAAGACGGTGCCCTGTGAATTCTTCGGAAATCATCCATCCCGTCTTCACGTAAACCAGTGTGCATCACATTAATTATGGCTTCACTAGAATTGACCACTGCACTTAGCGTTTTGTTTGAACAAAAGAGTGGCCCTTTTTGCCAGTTCTTTTCCTCTGCTTCAGCGTTGAAGGCATTTTCCTGTGACGGAGGCCCGCGCGAGGCACTTTGCTCTCACAACAATAATATTGTGCATGTGTTAGGGGTATAATTGGTTTCTATTAAACTATTCAAGTATCCTCGTTGCGATGCTCCCTTGCGGAATACCACTGCAGATTTACGAACCTGTGTGGTACCTTCGGTGAGCCCACGTAGAAAGAACACCAGGTTGGCTCTCTGTACCGTATTATTTTTGCTCATTTACTATCAAACGAGTTGCATTGTTTGTATAGGCTAGTACTATTAATTATATCATCAGGTTCAGACTTTTGAAAGTAAGTAAATGGACCGACATACCGGTGACATGAACAGTTGGGGTGAGACCATGAGGTTCAATCTTGGCGAGAATGATCGCACGGCCCCACTGGAACATGATCATTCCACCGGCTCTAGAAGCCGGTCTTTGTACCTTCCAGAGAGTTGTGATATGGGATCCGTAACCCCGAGAACTATAGCTAACTAGCCCTCCTGCGCTTCCAGTACATCTGGTGCAACGTAGTGGAGCAACATGATGGACCAGCGCATACCCCTGTGAGCCACAATACTCAGGGGGGGGGGGGCGTGCTTGGAACGCACTCGGAATGATCGTCCTGTACCCAGCTGAGCTGGGACGGTGTGTACCCATCTGGCTGATCTGTGCTACAAAACACTGTACAGCACCTTAATCCTTCCACACCTCACATACTGCAATGCTGTTTGGACAAACACCTACAAAAACTAAATATCTAAAATTGAAAGCCTCCAAAAAGAGCATTAAATTATTCTCTCGACCAGCAGAGGGCCAAGATATGAATAAAGAAGAAAAACTACTCAAACTTACTGACATAGGTAAATCCCAAATGCAAACTATTGTGAACATTTTCCTTCACAACACCCTACCCACGTCCATCTTTGTGAACAATATTAACATCCACCAACATAACACTAGAAACAGGGACAAAATAATGACAACAAAATCAAAAACAATAATGGATTACTTAATTAACACATATAACTACTACTACTACTACTACTACTACTACTACTACTACTACTACTACTACTACTACTACTACTACTACTACTACTACTACTACTACCTACCTACCTACCTACCTACCTACCTACCTACCTACCCACTCCAATCCACACACTATGGCTGGATGTTTCCAACTGCTAACAACTATTAATTTTTTTCAGTCACCTTAGAACCAAACTACTGGATGAGCAGGAGAATGAACACCGTGCCCCTCCTCTCCCTTCCTCCCCACCCTTGACTAAGGATGCTCCCCACTAACCAGCATCCTGTAAACATTTTATCAACTACACAACTACAGTACAGATCGGGGATGACTTGACATACTTCCAAACAAAAACAGTACGTTGTTGTTAGAATAATTTTTAAATCAATGTGAGAAATGTTCTCTTGTGTATTTTGAATGCAGGTGGATGGATGACATTAATTGCTGACTATGGCAACTATATTCAACACATTCAACAGAACGTTTTTATTTTACTGTGGAGATGAGCTGGTTATTTCCGAGGTGTACTGTATAATGAAAGTCAACCAAAGATATGTTTGTGTGTATTGTAACATCACCACTACAACTACTACTACTACTACTACTTAGACATGTATTAATTTTTTATTTAACTTGTCTACGTCTAGTGATTGTATGCTACACGTACTTATAGGTGTCCTGTTCGTTCATAGTTAATATATAACATACATAAAGTGAATTAATTAAAATAAGAAAACTTACACGAATCCTCTACTGACAGCAGGCGTCAACAAGCCTCTAACGTCAGGAATGGGCTGCATATATTTATGGTTCATTTTAATGTTATTAAGCTGTTATTAACATGTATACATTGGCTATGTTATAATGATTCCGGAGTATAAATATTACAGATGGGTTCACAATCGTAGTTATAGCGCAATGGATGACTTTCCCATAGCTTGTCTAGTCTAGCTTTGAAAGAATTCACTGAGGGGGCGCTGATAACGGATTCATGTAGTTTATTCCATTGATCAGTACAGCGCAACGGGAAAGAAAACTTTTGTATATTGAGTCTTGATCTTATTTTCTTAACTTTTAGGCTGTAGATTACGCATACCAGGAACAAGTTTGGTTGCCCGTCTATGGACATTTTCGATTGTATTTATGTGCTTTTTCACATATGGAGCCCAAACCACATTAGTGTATTCAATATGCGGCCTAACAAGACATTTGTAGAGATGTTTAAAGTTTTCTTTATCTAGATAGTCAAATGTTCTCCTAATCAGTCCCATTATTTGGTTAGATTTGCTTATTTTTCCATTTATATGTTCATCGAAGCATAGTTTATCGTCTGTTATGACACCTATATCTTTTTCACTAGATGAATGGGCTAGAGTATGGTTATTACATTCCATTGTATAAGTGTGTGGAGATGTTTTTTCTTGTTGATACTCGCATACTTTTGCATTTATCTGGGTGGAACCTCAATAATGAATTATCAGTCCATGAACACATAGAGTTAATATCATTTTGCATGGTGTCGCAATCTTTTGGGTTGAAGATTGATCTAAAGAGTTTAGTATCATCTGCAAATAAAAAGATCTCAGACCCACTACTGATTACATCGGGAAGATCATTAATGTAAATTATAAACAGTAATGGCCCTAAAATTGAGCCCTGTGGTATACCGCTTGTTACATCTGTTGGTTTAGATATGATTCCATTTATAACTACTTGTTGCTGCCTTCCGGGTAGAAAGGATTGGATCCAGTTTAACAAATTACCTTCTATGCCGCATGCAGTTAGTTTTTTAATTAGACGTTTATGTGGAAGCTTATCAAATGCTTTCATGAAGTCGCAGTAAATCACATCAATCATACACCCTTGTCCAGAGTCAGTAGCCATTTTTCAAGAACAGTCTAAAGTTGGAGAACTATTGATCAGCCGCTTATAAAACCATACTGTTTTTCTGATAGCATATTATTAATCCTAAGATGTTCCATAATCGTGTCTTTAATAACAGATTCCATTATTTTACAAACAACAGGTGTTAAGCTAATGGGGCGGTAATTGTCTGGTTTGGTTTTATCTCCTCTTTTGAAAATTTGTGTGATGTTTGCATTTAACAATGGTCCCAGGCTTAGTGATTTATTAAAAAGAATTGATAGTGGCAGGCTTAGTTCATAGCTTAGTTCATAAAGCAATCTTGGATGGAATTTATCAGGCCCGGGTGACTTAGAAGTGTTGAGATTCACAAGTTTTTTTCTTACAATTTCAGGTGTGATCTTTAATGTACCCATTGGCACGTGAGCTCTACAAGGAATAGTTGGGGAATCATCATCAGGTTATGTTGTAAATACTGATCTGAAGTAGCTGGCTAGGATGTCTGCCTTCTCTTTATCATTTTTTGTAATTGACACTTCCATATCGTGCTCAATGTCACCAGATATTTGCAGATCTGGGATACCTGATCTGACTTTAGTCTTGGATTGCACATAGTTACAAAACTTTTGGGGGTTATTTTTGGCTGATGTAGAAATTTTTTTTTTCTCATATTGTTTCTGTGCTTTTCTCGTTTCTCTTCGAACCTGGTTTCTTGTTTTACAATATTCATCATATATATTAAGGTTACCGCCTGTCTTAATATATTTTTTCCATAGTCGCTTCTTCCTGTTTATTTTGGTTCTTGTAGTTTGGTCAAGAGGATATTTGTGCCTTTTGTTTTTTATTGTTCTTTTAGGAATAAATTTATTTTCAGCTTCTCGACACATTCTAAATATGTTCCGCCACATATCATTAATATCGTTTATTTCTTTTAGGTGTGTGTACCAGTCTATATTTAAGAAATTGATTATAGCTTTATAAGTGGAATGGTCACTTTTTCCAAGTGGCGCATTTGTATGAATATTATCCACCAGGTCAGGGTAATTAGTAAATACTAACTCCAATATTGTTGGCTTGTCAGACCCACGCCCTCTAGTAGGCATTGAAATTAGCTGTTGTAAGAAGCAGTCTCTTACAGATTCAATAAACTTAAACGTAAAGTCTAGGCTAGAGCTAGAGGTGTTGTATGTGTTTGGAAACCAATTAATATGTGGCATATTAAAGTCTCCTAGGATAAGCGAGTGCAGGTTATTGGTGTGTATTTCCTTTAAAATATGACTGAGTTCATTATTCTTTTGGTTATTAGAGTTTGGGCTTCTATAAAACACTCCCAAACGCAGTGTTTCATGTTTACATCGTATGTCGCAGAGGATGTATTCTTCGAAGATATTTTGGTTAATGTTTAATAGTTTATAAGATAAAGTGTTTTTTATGTATAGTAGGATACCTATTTCCTATTGTAGTAGTAATATTTTTATCTTCAATGCTGTAGCCATCTAGATTGTAGTCTGCTATACTAGGTTGAGTTCTGTAGTTTTTTGGCTTGGCTTCAACTATAGCTATGATATCTGGTGGGTCATCTTGTATTAGGTGCAGAAGTTCGGTTTTCTTCTCATGTGTAAAGACGTCAGCATTTGTATAGAGGATCGTAATCTCATTAATTGAGTTTGTACATTTAGTATTTACATTATTTGGTTTATTTCCTCTGATTTTGGAGCCGACCAGAGATTGTGTCAGACTTATTTACACAATCGTCTGAAAGTAAAGTGAAACAGTTTCTAGTGGATATAGGGAAACAACGTTCCTTAAGGACACAATCATCGGGTACATTACCAGCATATAAACATTCCATTTAAATAGAGAATCTACATTCGCACAATGTGGCTTATCAAAGCAAAAGTTAGAACAATTGAGATGTTCTGATGTATTTACAGTGTCAGTCAAATAACTATGTACGCCATTAAATCTATTTACAGTTGCTGGATCATTAGTTACTGTACAGTTTGAAAATTGTGATAGTACTGGGTTGGTCTGTACTGTGATTGGTGGTATGTGGGAGCCCGATTGGCCCAGGAGCTCTTTGCGTTGTAGTTCTGGTGACTCCTCCCATGCATCCTCCCATTGTGAAAATACGGATTCATGAAATGATTGTCTACATTCTGTAGCATAGGTGTCATGTACGCAGTTTGTGACGTTATAAGAATCGAGCTTAAATTCTTTGTAATGTTTTCTGACAAAACATGCGTTCCATTTACATTTGGATGAATGCGGTCATGGAATAGCTCTGTGTAAACTGTTCCACTAGGGTCATTGAAGAGCTGGGAATTGTCTATGAATATTGCATTTTGTGCTTCTGACAGTTTAAGCAGCATGCTGTTAAATTCCAATGTTAGACTATTTTCATGTGCATTCAGCGGTCTAGGTAGTAGTGAGGATACAAATATTTGTATGTGCGGTGAGATAGCATGGATCCTATGCAGCAGCACTGTGTAGTCTTTTACCATTTCATGTGAATTACTCTTCACGATGTCATTACTTCCGACATGGATAACGCTGTTTTACTAATGTGTAATATGTTCCCGTGAGAAATGTTTACCGGTTGCTAGACAGTTAAAGGTCAACTATCTGCATAAAGTACACACAGAAATTTAAGTGTGGACAACATATAAGTTGGCAGATTAGTGCAGTGGTAGTGTTGCCAGTTCTTACAATTAAAACACATTTTCATATACCTATTATTTTGTTTATGGCAGGGGCATAAAATCTGTAGAGTATGCGTATTTTCATTTTCTTCTTGGTTACCAGGATCAGTCATATCTGGTAGTATGTTTGTGATAGGAGGCTTAACAACACATGTTTGCTGTGCGTGAGAGCCATCGGAGAAGTATTTGTTTACAAGCTTGATGTCATAATGTCTGGTGTGGAAAAATGCTCATTTGGGGTTGTATACACACCCATGGGAGACTTTGACACACTAACTGGTGGAGTTGGCTGAACAACTGCTTCATTGGTGGAGATGTTAATTGATGGGTTTGATTGTTTGGGCTTCTGGCATGCCATGCTAGTAATTACTTTGGCTTGATTTGAGGATTGTGTTGATAGATATTTCCTATATACTTCCTCTTCTCGTATTCTGTCGCACTCTTTGCATACCCAATAGTCTGATGACCTAAATTCTGTAGGCTTTGCAGGGTCCTTATAGTCCTGGCATACCATATGTTTCTTACTTTAAACAATATTTTATGTGGTTGGTATAGCAGTTTAATAATGCGTATAGTATATTATTCGATATTTTCTAATATTGTGCTTAGACAAACATCACAAACAGGATAGAAACACAAACCCAATTGTTTGTATAGTGTATGTAGTGTTATTTCTCTGTCCCGTGGCAACTCGGGAAAAGATTAGACAGGGGACAGCTGTAGGAGAGACAGATATGAAACAGAACAATTTCAAGAATGTTAGTAAGTAAGCAAGATTGGTTTGGGGGAGCACAAGTGCAAGTTATATGCCTAGTAGTGAAGTGTGGCTTGTGATGATGTACGTTTTGATGTGGGAATTTTTTCACACATTTAAAAATAATTTATTATTATTTTAATTGTTTTGTATATTTTTAGTGTTTTTTTAAACTTTAATTATACTCCGTTATTTTTATTATTATTCGTTTTTATTTGTTACAAGAAAATAATCTATCGGAAAAAGCGTTTATCTTATTAAATTTCTGTGTGTACTTTATGCTGATAGTTGACCTTTAACTGTCTAACAACCGGTAAACATTTCTCACGGGAACATATTACACATTAGTAAAACAGCGTAACATTTTCTTAGCCGCCAACTAAAGGAATCTATATACGATTACTATATATCAACATTCAAAATACACATATTTAACGCATGAATTATCCAATTACGAGCATATAACTATTATGGTAACAATAATTTTCAAAGAGAGGAAATGGTTTCAATCAGCTAGTGTGGCGCAGTGGTCTAGAGGCCTAAAACATGTGATTAACTTAGAATGTGTAAATGTAATGACTGAACTGTAGTTTGTTATGTAACTGTCCTGTCTAATTTATTTATGTAGATGTATGTAGAGATATATGGAAAGCCTTCTCCACTCAATACTTAGTGAACAGCAGCTTCTAGCAATGACCCTCGATTCTCAGAACCTAAATCCACTAACTGAAGGAAGTACCTACAACATCAGTACATCAATTTCGGAAACGATAGAAGTAATGTCTCGCTGGCTCTGTTACAGAGTCCATCACTACAGAGCCCGTGAACTTAACTACCTCCACAAAAGATGAAAATAGTCAGTGCAGAGTAGTGTGAATAGAGATGTACAAATGAACTTGTATGCTAAGTCTACTAACAGAACTGGACATAGCAAAAGCAAAAATTACTAATTTTGGTGTCGGTGCGGCTAACCAGCTTAGCATTACCCTGATAACCAGGGAGACTACATCATAGTTGAAGTATGTATATATGTGTAAGGTGTCCGCCAATACAATTGGCATTGCCTTAGGTGGACAACCTAGTTGAATCCATGACTTATATACATTTTGCTACTGAATAAATAATATCGAATCTTGAACCTGGAAGTGGCTGTCCTCTCTTCTAAATCAATTGTTTTTAGAAATAACTCAGCGATTGCAACTAAACTTATTTATCTTGTGCTACTCCACCCTCCGTTGCATATATGTCAATATTGGATCATGCAACATATTACTACAGAAACAGAAACGCTCTTTCCAGAACGTTTTCCATTTCGAACGCAAGGCTGGTACTACTTATAGAGGAGGAATCTAAGCAAAAGAAGAAGATACACGAAGTGTTTATTTAAATTAATGCTTTTTGTAAGTTAATCAAAGGGTCATCTTGGATGATTGTGTTTTAGTCATATTCCCTGTTTGCATAGATTTATGTCCACATACATTAATTAATTAATAGTTCGGGATTATACCAGTAATATAATCCGTTACCGGTTTTCGTTACATACGCTACATCATGATCTTGATTAATTATGGCGTTTGCCTTCATTTGTATGTGATGTACATCCTACCCAGGTTATTATATGGTATGGAGATCTTTGTACTCTCACCTAAACAGATGGATATCCTGGAATCTTTTCATATTAGCATGCTGAGAAAGATACTTGCCTTGCCAATTTGTACAGCTAAATGCGGAATTCTTCTACTTAGCGGCGCAAGACCCCTCATAGCAAAATTACACGTTGGACAGCTCTCGCTTCTTTGTGGTATCATTAGAAGTAAAAATCTGACATTGACTGCAACAATGGAACGACAAGTGTCTATCGGCCCAATTGCAATTACATTAAAATCCCAAAGCTGGTTCATCTAGAATCCAGGTCGTTTCGCCCCCTATCTTATTTGCACCCATACCATTTTGCGCCATGTCCTGTTCGCCCCAGGTCGTTTCGCCCCCTATTCCCGTTCACCCTAGATCATTTCGCCCCCTATACAGACATGTGCATTATAAGTTAATAAGGAGATAGGTAATTCAGAGAAACTGATATCTAAATATAATATAATGAATGTTTGACGGGAATAGGCCGCTTGAACACATTCTATGATGACTAACTGTGCTTGGCCGTATTCATTCAATACATTTAATACATGTATCTCAGACATCTGTATATCATTCATGTTGAAAAACTACTTTTATTACGACACACACATGCACGCACATGGCCATATCTGTTGAATATTTCGAAACTAATTTAACTGGAGTTATTGTTGATAACAGTATGTGGAATTATCTTCAGAAAGAAAGATAATTTAGGTAATCTAGGTACAGTTTCTGAGCGCAGGTTTGTAAAACCTCTATGCTCAGCTCCTATGTGCGAATAAACTTGGAGAGCCGTTCTCAAGATGAAATCTGTGGTTTTCTGCAGTTCTTCCACAGGCCCATACAGCTTTTTCAAGAAAAGAGGTTGACAAAGGCCAGATCTCTTCTCTCAGCAGCTGATACGTACTGCAACATTGAAGTATGTGCTCTGTGGTCTGTTCTGCTTCTCCACAAGGACAAGCGGCCGATGTCGTAAGGTGGAACCGCCTGTACATGTGTTGGTTTAGTCTGTTATGTCCAGTTCTGAGACGAAAACTGGTCACTTGCTCTGGCCTCGAGAGATGATGGTAGGCATCTTCTGATTGAGGTGTTCTATAGAGTGACTTGATGATAGTCTTCATCTCTGTTTGTGTAACCATGTTTTCTGTCTGATTCTCTTCTGCACCCACCTTTGCCATCCTGTCTGCTTCCTCATTTCCTTGGACTCCACAGTGTGAGGGGATCCACTGCAATGCTATCCGAAAGCATTTGATGGTTTGTAGTGCTTCTTCAGGTTGTGGCAGCTTACTTTTGGTGATAGCCTCAAGGACGGAGCGGGCATCAGATAAAAAGACAATCTGTGCCTCAAGGACGGAGCGGGCATCAGATAAAAAGACAATCTGTGCAATAGGGTCTGCTGTTCTGCTGATGGTATTAGCTGCATGGACCAGTGCTTCGACTTCAGCTCTGTAGTTTGTGCAGTGTTTGCCTGTCAGTATTGCAGCTGACTCATGTTGTCCGTTTGGATACTGTATGTGCAGTCCGGCACCTCCGCTGCTAATTGCATCTTTGGCTGATCCATCTGTGTAGATCCTTATCCATGTCTCCTGAGGGTACATTTCTTCCAGCATGGCTATGGTCAGGGCCTTCTTGCTCACATCACTGTGTTCATCTTTGGTTGTGAGATGAGGTACTGTGGTGCGAATAGCTATGCTCTCTAGTTTGTTTTCCCAGGGTGGAGGATCAAGGGTGTGGTTTGGGTCTTCTATTTGTGCTGGCAACATTTCTTGGTGTTTCCTTTGAAGTGCTTTTGTCTCTTTCACAAAACTTGATCTTTTAAGTCTTCCTGATGACAGCTGTGCTTGCCTGATCTTCATCGGGTGGTTGTTGAACGATTTGAACTTTGCAGCTTGGATCAGTGCTTTGCATTCCCTTCCTTTACTAAGTGGGGGATGCCTGCTGTCTGCTCCATTTTTTCTATTGGTGTTGATCTCATTCCACCAGTGATGATGCGCAGTGCCTGGTTTTGTACTCTGTCGAGGTTCTGTTGATGAGATTTAGCTGCTGTCATCCATGAGCTGGATCCATACTCAAGGTGTGGTCGTACGGCACCTAGGTAGATGGTCTTGAGGATCCTTTCATTGGCACCCCACTTTGTTCCTGCCAGCTTCCTCATGATGTTTAGCTTTCTTCTGGCCTTTGCCTCTGCGTTCTGGATGTGCTCCTTCCATGTTAATCTTCTGTCATAGGTGACTCCCAGGTATGTCTGCTGGTCCTCGTACTCGAGTGGAGTACCGCCCAGTGTCAGATTGCCAACCTTGGTTTTGGTGGACAGGGAGAATAGCATGGCTGATGATTTTTCTTTGTTGATGGTAATACACCAGCGATTGGCCCAAGCTGTAATTCTGTCCAAGGCGAGCTGCATTCTGTACGTGGCAGTCGTTGTGTACTCCTCGGTGCACCATTTAGACAGTAGTAAGACATTTCAATGATCCAGTTGAGGTAGTACTAGGGCTGCGCGATATACCGATACCATATTTAAAACCGATATCCTGCACTGACGGTTTCATAACCGATTATAAAAAATAAATATCGAAAAACCGAATATGAACATATTTTCGGTTTTTCATATCAGGATTGTTAAAAATAAAAGATACTAACGAGCATGAAACTCGTAATGAATAATAATGGCCATACTTTCCATTAAGCTATGTTCGGGGCAACTAATAATTGAACGTGGCCCCAATTGCGCATATTGTGTAACTCCATGTAACTCGCTGTACGCCGAGAAAAATCAAACAGCGAATTAATTAAATAAATATCCACTAGTCTTTTCTCTGGTAGTCTCAGAAAAATTTGCAATATAAAACACAATACTAATGTGGGAATTTGTCATTAAAATTTGTATCGGGGAAAACATTTCTAAACAACGGCATCCATTTTATTTACGTCACTGGCTAATTAACATAATACAAAGTCGTCCCAACACTAAATCGCCCGAATGCATCAAAATCTCGCCAATAAATATAATGCTGAATACATTTTGCTGATTAGGATATAATTTTAAATAAAATTATTACTCAAACCGTTTTTAAAACGTTATCTTCTATACACAATATCATATTAACTTATGAAATTCGCGATCGCAAAATTACAGTTAATATTTTCCCCAAGGCATGATTTCGTCCTCGGGCCGAATTGGAAATGAAGGAAGAAAGGGAGATAATTACATCATAATTAATTACAATCGCGTGATTTACTTCTTTTCGCAACCTGTTTTGCTGATTTAAGATTAATTTTGACAAAATAAACGATGTTTATTTAACTGTGCGTAATATTTAGGCGGTCTAATTAATAATTTCACTCCCGCGATGATGGATATTATAAGGTATATTAAGCTTTAAAGGCGTAAAACGTTACGAATGTATCGGGGCGTGAAATTACGTTCTGTTTTCGTGCTAATTTTTATCATTTAAATTTTTTGTTTCATGTCCATAAAACCGATATTCGGTTAAAACCGATATGAAAAGTCATATCGAAACCGATATGGCTGTAAGCCAAACCGCGCAGCCCTAGGTAGTACCATTATAGACATGTAATTTGAGCAAAAAAGTGTGCAATATATACGGAATTTAACGGTAACGCCCTCAAAATTTGGCGCGAATGATCGTTTCCTTCACGTGTCGGTTACGTGAAGTAAAATTACCGTAAACGAAAAAATGGTCGCGTAAGTGACAAAGCCCAGAACGGTAGTTATCTCTGATAGTGGAAAACAGAAGTTTCAACAACATTTTGATATGAAGCATGCTATTTACAACGGAATTTAGCAATTTCAAACATCTAAAAGATTGATAACATCTGTCTGTCAAATTCTATAAATAAGCGACAGCACGCATGTGTCAGAGACAAACTTCCGTTGTATTTCCGCTAGCATTACTACATAGGCCGGGAACTAGTCTCGCTAGACTTATGCATTAACAACGGACTGTTCAATTATAAACCGTTGCATGCAAGTACGTGCAACCGTCAGCTGGCATGTTCCCGATGTATTATTTTACATACACGATTGGATCCCGATGTAACATAGGAAGACATGCCTTGTTGAGTGAGTCTCGCAGTATATTCTCCTTGAGTTTCAGTTGGCTTGTAGAGACAGCTGTTTAAGAATTTATCTGTTAAATTAAACTGTTACATTCATAGATCCTCGCTTCTGTGTCAGTGTGTCCATGACACAATAATTCAGGTCTCGAAATTCTACGGGATTCTTGTAATATTCCCGAAATTGAAAAATACGGGAATCCAACTGGATTCCCGTAAATAAACGCTTCCAAAAATGTAAACATTCCATTCTTACAGAACGCCACGATGCCGGTTACTAATTTCAACAATAAAAATTATGTCACGAATCAGCCTAGAGGGGGGTCTGCTAACACACTGGTAATGAGAAATGTCTCGCGTGACTGCACCGTCGTAGTTAATAACAATCGATAATGCGCACTCGTAGTTTCTGATTGGCTTGCGGGATATCCGATTTCAATAGGCATGAATGAAAATTACTATCGTAGTAAAATTTTGATCACGTGCCTCGTTGTCATTCATAACGAATTAATCACATTATTTATTTCAACCAATCTCTGTGCGACTCTTGCGATTAATATTGATGGCTAATGGCGAACAAAAAATCTAGTCACTGTTCCACTTTTAAACGCAGTAAAGCAATATGTTAGCGCCCACTTTGATGGGTTATATGACCCAATATATTATTATCGGAAGCAGGGTTGGTAAGTTTATATGACCCAATATATTATTATTGGAAGCAGGGTTGGTAAGTTTTGGACACTAGTGGTTTAAACCAGGTTTAAACCGTCTGCTCAAAATCGGTTTTGGACACCTGAAAAGTGTCCAAAACTGTCCAAAGCCTAAAATCCTGTTCAGAAATATTTCTCCATAAGCTTAAATTATATTTTAAGTTGATTAAAACCTGTTACTACCAGTCAAATTAGTTTCAAAAATATTCAGCAGGGTGTTTTCCTTATAATTGAGACTAGACTGTGATTCAGGGATTAAAACCTGGAAGACATACAACTGAATCTACTGATAGTGCATGTATTTTTCTAAACATTAAGTGCCTGTCTACCTGCTTTAAAATTGCCAACACATATATACACTGATCATAAGATCACAGCTCATACATGTAAGTGACAGTAAGTCTGTTAAGATGTTTTTACTACTATTAGCTGACTTAGCCCTGCTAGTTAAGTTTTCTCATTGCTTTTTGATAGCTATCATGGCTATGTTTCCTCTGATACATGTTTTCTACTTCGAATAATACTTACCAGATGTACTATTATGATAATATCTATTATCTAGTCTAGCTCAAAATAAACAATTAAAACTCCGCACTCTCCTGGTCCTGCCCATACTGTGTCCGGGAATTACCATCACCGCAGGTACCGAGTCAATTCCCAATCACAGTCAGATTCGTCTATTTTGCGCTTTGAAAAAGTCGCGTTTTTCTAGAGCTGTTAATTTGAGCAATTAAGGAGTTTATCGATCCTATTTCACGTTGTTATCGGTGGCTTCATGGAGGAATTGGGAAAATCATCACAGGGGCAGGTTGTATCAATCTAGAATTTATACATTCGTGCCATAATGACTGTTTGAAATTTCCTTAAATTGGCTCATTGTTTTAAAATGTTAGCCATTGTTGGAGTCGCTTCTGTACCCGTTAACTTTTAGTTTAATTCGGGTACTCGGTTAATTTCTCTTGCGACTCGGTTCCTCTAAAGATGGATGCGCCCGTAGCCAAGATGGCGGCACCCATGAATTATGTCGTTCTTGGTTTGGTGTGGCTAGGCACTCTGGTTATCGCCGATTTTAGCTCTCGCTTCATTGTCGAGGGTGTTTGTAGCGATCGGCGATGTAGTCTTGGTTATTTAACGTTAGTTAAAGGCTGAGTTTTGTTTTTAAAGAATTTTCACTCAAAAAAGTTTCAAATATCTCCTGCCTAAGAACTTGATTATCATTAATTTAAGAGAAAGTTAATGTGTTTAAGAAATCTTAACTATCAAGTCGATTGTGCGTATTGCTCGTCATCATTTATCATGTGCAGCGTTTTAATTTTTCTCTGTGTTCACAGAAACCTAAGAATCCGGACACGTTGTGCCAGAAGTGCAACAGGTTCATGAAGCGGAAGTATTTGGGACATCACTGCGTGGCGTGCGCTCAGTGTAAGGTCGTGAGCCCTTGTGATGTGTGCGTGAAGTGGTCGTCGGCAATGGTGGCAGAGTTCGACAGGGATCGACGTGCGAGGCTGGAGAGGATCGCGAAGGACAAGGCAGCGAAGTTGCAGCAGGCGTCTTTGATGGGGCTGGAAGGTCGTCTGAATGACCGGATGGATTCAGCTCTGGGCGTATGGGTGGCCCAGTTCAAGGCAATGTTTGAGTCATTGCAGTCCACGGTCCCGGTGATGCAAGCTGGTGCAGGACAACCATTAGGTGGTCCGGCTAGTTCTGCTGAGGGTCATGCACCTGCCCCTTCTCTGTCCTTGGTTCAAGAGCCGACGATAGAGGAGGAAGATCTGTTGCTGATGGAAGATTCCGGCATGCCGGATATTTCGATGACGGCAATGCCCGGTACGTCCCAGGGGTCGCCCTCGGGATTGGTACGGGTTTGCCAGGTGGATGGTGATGTCGACGTTCCGTCGGGCATTTTCCATCCGCTATTTGTGCAACCGGAGGGATCGGCAGAGCCGTGTTTTGCGGTTCCTGTTGGTATCCCGGCGGCGTTAGGTGCGGCTCCTATCGGAGTGACGGCGCGAGCCGTGGGTAGGGCGGTCGTAGTCCCGGCTCCCGTGCTGGAGCCGATGGACTGCGGAGAATCCGGGTCTGGCGATTCGTTAGACACCGGTGCCGCTGGTAGTCGCGCTATGGATGCGCTCTGTCCTGGCAGAGAGGTATCGCATAGCGCTCAGCATGGATCGTCGGTGGCCCTCTCATCTAAGGGAGAGAGGGAGGATGAGAACGGGAGTTCATTGATGGACGAGTCCATTTTCTGCACCGAAGCTGAATGGGTGCAGGTCCTTGGATGGATGACCAATCGTCTCGGGTTGGCATCTGATCTGGGATCTCAGCGCGATCCGGCGATGGAGCGGATGTCAGAGCGAGCGGCTAGCGCTCTGTCAAGTGGCTCTTCTGCCATGCCGACACTCCCTTTGGACACGCAGACTTCCGACATGCTGGAAGTTGCGGCATACCGTCTGGTTCAGCCAGACTATTCATTGCCGAAGGCCCCGAAGGGGATAAGGAGTAGGGTCCGTTTTCCGGAGCTGGCCTACCATCAGTACGCCCGTGTTCCACGGCTTTCCGTTGCGGAACGAGAGGCTCTGAATAGGCCGTTGGCTGGGAAGGCTAAGGGGCAGTCGCGTCCTTTGGTGTCTCAGACCAACAAAGACCCGTTCAATGAGCTCACGCTCATTGAGGATGCGGCGAGGGCAGCCATGGCTGCGCTGTCGCACGGGTGTACCGTCCTGCAGGGTATGCTGGACTGCACGGCGGATGGTGGACAGGTGCCAGAGGCTGCTCCCGGAGTTGTTCGGGACACCATGCGCCTGTCTCAGGATTGCCTGGCCAGGGTGATCACTAGAACATTGGCAGAGCGACGGAGAATGGTTCTCGATTGTGTAGAACCAGGACCAGAGATGAGGGCTGCATTATCTTCTGCGCCTTTCATAGGTCCAGGCTTGTTCGGCGGCTCGGCACGACAAGCGCTCTCCAAGGTTGCGTCAATGGTGGCGGAGCAAGAAGTGGTCGGCAAGTCATGGAAGTCGACTAAGAGGACTCAGCTGCAGCAGTCCTACCGTCAGCATAGACAGGAGCAGCAGAGGCAGCATCCTAGATCGCCCTTCCGTCCTTCTGGCCGTGATGCCCATAGGCCATCCGGATCACAAGGACCTGGCCGTTCATCCTCATACAAGTCCTCTAATAAGAGGCCGTATGAGGAAGACAGGAAGGGTGGCGGTTCGGGCCACAGCGGCTACCGTAAGGATGGCCGTGGCGGCGGTTCCGGACTGTCGTACTACAAGAAGCCGCAGGGCGGCCGTGGGGCTCGTTCCTGACGGGTTTCCGGCGGAACCAGTGCCGGTGGCTTTGGAGGCGAATGGAGTCGAGAATCTTCACCCAAGCGATTTAGCGTCTTATCGGCCAATCTTGACCGACAGCTGTGTGCAGATTCCTTCCGTCGGAGGCAGACTTCAGCTATTCCTAAGCCAATGGGAACAGGTCGTGCGCGACTGTTTAGTTTGTCAGTGGATAAGAAACGGCTACGATCCGGACTGGCTCATCCATCAATCGTTAGTTCCGTTAACCTCGACTCCAATATGGACTCCTGTTCCAAGGGAATCAGATCGTCTAGACGCCATTCGATCAGAAAAAGAATCTCTTCGTCAGAAGAAGGCGATTCATCTAGTCAGCGATCAGTCTTCACTGGGCTTCTATTCGATCATGTTCCGAAGCGTACCGGAGGATGGAGACCAATTCTCAATCTCAAACCGTTGAACAAATTTATTCTTTTTCCCAAATTTCAGATGGAGACGGTAGCAGCGGTAATGACAGGGCTGAGGAAAGGCATGTGGGGAGTGTCGATAGATCTGAAGGATGCATATTTTCATATTCCAATGTCAATTCCTTTTCAGAAGTACCTTCGGTTTGCATTCCAAGACAATGTTTGGGAATTCAATGCGCTCCCGTTCGGCCTGACCACAGCTCCGAGGGTCTTCACCAAGGTGGTTCTCGCCATGACTTCTTTCACAGGAGAAACATAGCTGTTCACACTTACATAGACGACTGGCTGCTAAAGGCGGGGAATCTAGTCACTCTGTGCAGCAATCTGCAGGTAGTCCTAGCCTTATTAAAGGATCTAGGGTGGATTGTGAATCTAGAGAAATCAGAACTGACTCCATCCCAGGAGTTTGTTTATCTGGGAATCTTTTTCAATCTCAGGGACGGCGTAGCTTTTCCGGCGGAGAGCAGAGTCAAAAGCCTGATTGCAGTTTTGGAGTCGGTTTCTCTAGGAGCCTATCTGACGGCGCGCCAGTTTCTCAGGATACTGGGGTTACTAGTATCTCTGGAGAAGATGGTTCCGTATGCGGCACTCCGGCGCAGGCCGATTCAGATGTATCTAATGTCATTCTGGTCGCAGAGAACAGATCCGTTATCTCTGAGGATACCAGTAAAAGAACCATTGATATTCCACCTTCAGTAGTGGTTATCGGAACAGAATCTCCTGCGAGGTGTTCCTCTACAACCCCCTCAACCTCAGATGTCCATCTTCACGGATGCATCGTTGACGGGTTGGGGAGCGGTATTGGACAATCAGTCAGTGTCAGGGGAATGGGATCGGACCAATGCGCAGAAACATATCAATGTGCTCGAGCTATTAGCGGTGGTATTTGCACTTCGAAAGTTCGAGAGTAATTTAAGACAAAGTTGTCCTAATAAGGACAGACAACTCAACAGTGGTGTCTTATTTGAACCGCCAGGGCGGGACGAGATCACCAGAGTTGTGTATGATGGTTTGGAACCTTCTGCTGTGGTGCCAAGAGAGGAATGTTATTCTTCGGGCAGCACACATTCCAGGAAGATTGAACATCCTAGCGGATGCTCTCAGTCGAAGGACGGTTTGTCGTCCGACGGAATGGCAGCTCAACCAAGTGGTAGCGGAGGTTCTATTCAAACAATGGGGCAAGCCAAATGTCGACCTGTTTGCAATGAATCAAAACGCAAAGATGGTCACTTACGTGTCACCGATCCCGGACCCGCTAGCTGTAGCAGTAGACGCACTGGCGATAGGTTGGGAGGGAGTGTACGCGTATGCGTACCCTCCAACAATTCTCATCCCGAAAGTTCTGGAAAAGATAAGAGAGGGGATGTGCCAAGTACTACTGATCGCCCCTTATTGGCCAGGCCGATCATGGTTTACGGATCTGCTGGACCTTCTTGTCTGCAATCCAATCCCTCTTCCAGACGCAAGAGATCTAATCTCTCAGAACAAGGGTCTGTACCTTCAGTTGACAAACTTGTACCTTCTACCCTAGCAGCATATAAGTCTCTTTTAGCTTCAGTCATTCCCAGTCCCACTATTGAAGGAGTGGAGAATGACACCTTGAATGAAGTTATCAAAGGAATGAGCAATCTGCGACCTAGACAGCCAATTCCTATCCCATCATGGAATCTATATCTTGTTCTACAGGTTTTAGGGCATGCTCCTTTTGAACCGATTAGATCTAGTGATATTAAACTGTTAACTATTAAATCAGTTTTCTTGGTTGCAGAAGCGTCGGCGAGAAGGAGAAGCGAAATTCATGCGCTTTCTGCCGAACAAGACCGTTTTGTCGTCACGGGTGAAGGTTTAAGACTACTTCCACGTCTTTGTTTCCTGGCAAAGAATCAGTCACTTAAATATCCAGGACAGCCGATCAATTTGCCAAGTTTAACTAGACATGACCCAAACTCTTCTGCTTGGTGTCCTGTCAGATGTCTTAAAATGTATAAGAAACGGACTAATGAGTGGAGAGACGACCCGAAATCTCTGTGGTTATGTCTCAAAGCTCCCCATTTACGTGCCTCGAAAGATACTATTTCTCGTTGGATAGTTGACGCTATTAAGATGTCGCACAAAATTGCTACAGGAAAGCAGATTGATCGTGCGAATGCCCATCAGGTCCGAGCACTAGAAGCATCATCGGCCCTTTATAAGGGTGTCTCATTAGAGGAGGTGATGTCTGTAGCACAATGGCATGCCGAGTCTTCAGTCACTGATTTCTACCTTCGCGACATCTCCAGCGCACTTAATCCGGTAGCCGTCGCCAATCTGTCGAATCTAAATTAAGCCACTTCCGACCACTACTTCGCACACATCACTAAAGTCTTCCACCTACACTGAACAAACGCTATGCACATGACTGAGTACGACCATGGATTGGGCCGAGCTCCTGTGATGATCAAGAAAAGATCAAGCACTCAAAATGGTGAATGTTTACATTAATTAAGTGACTATAAATATGTTTACTTACAGTCGAAATACCAGACTGCTTAGGTGAATAGTCTGGTACAAGAGTATACTTATCCTCTCATACAGATGTTAGACTCATTCCAATTTGAAAATCTATTCCATATACTGATGTTTTTTCAAACTTTGAAGTTGTAGTAGCTTCTTTGCACTCTACTGGACTGCCCTAGCTGAGACTTAAGGCTGACACGGGTCTGGTGGGTGTTGCATCCCCATTGACAACCCTCTGAATTTTGTGCGGACAAAAGGGGGGGGGGGGGTGAGCGCGGTCTAGACCATGGAAGTTTAGCACTCTATGAGTCAGATGGCAGAACCCAAGCGTATGCCAGGGTTCTAGTCTCTTCACAACCTTCTCTGTTGGATGGTAGATGAGTGCTGGTTCGAGCCTCACCTCCTCCCACCGGCATATTCTGGCTGTCGAAATCCGGAGTTTATCATAATAGTACATCTGGTAAGTATTATTCGAAGTAGAATCAAAAAAGCATCCGCTTTTGTTTCTACGAGAATTCTTAATACTTACCAGATGTACTATGGCCCTTCCTCAGCCGCCCCGCTGAGGTGAGGCTGAGCTGCTTTCGCTGTTTGCCAAGGCAAATATAAGACGAATCTGACTGTGATTGGGATTTGACTCGGTACCTGCGGTGATGGTAATTCCCGGACACAGTATGGGCAGGACCAGGAGAGTGCGGAGTTTTAATTGTTTATTTTGAGCTAGACTAGATAATAGATATTATCATAATAGTACATCTGGTAAGTATTAAGAATTCTCGTAGAAACAAAAGCGGATGCTTTTTTGATACACAACTAGCATACAGTGACTAACCTCTAGTCTGACAATTAATACAATTATCAGCTTATTTCATCACTATATAATTCTACTCCACTTTCTATTAGAAATCAGTTATCAAGTAAATCTTCTTAATTAAGTTCACCCGTTTAGTTCCTGTCTGGATGTTCTCTCAGTATAATATTAACTTTTGATGTTATTTGAAATATTTGATCAAAGATGTATTTTAAGGGTGGTAGGCCTAAGGATCCAATTTGGAAGCATTTCTTAGAAGTTCAGAGTAATGGAAAATCATTTGCTAAGTGTACAGAATGTGATTACAAACTTGTAAATAAAGTAGCAAGAATGAAAGCCCACTATCAGAAGCATGAGACACCGACTCCAGAACCCATCTTCTCCTTCGATCAATACTCACCATTTTGTTACTTTCTGATACACAGCTGGCCTTGACAGCTGGCTCTAGGACTATAGACTTAGAAAGCTTTACCGACTCCTTGGAACCGGGTACCCGGCTCCCAACCGCCGAGTACCCGTCTACCATAGAGCTCATTCTTGTTTGCATAGCAACAAGAGCTGGCCACGTTTTTTTCTTGCAGGAAAGATTTTAAGTTCTTTTGTGAAGGAAATCTAAGTCTTGTCTGTAATTTGATAGTGTGCGTTCGTAAAAGGATATAACTGGATAAAATGGAGAATACCGCCAATGAAGACCAGGTTGTATAATTCCTTATTATCCATAGTTAAAAGAATTAGGTCTCTAAAATTCGTTGTGTCGCATGTTCCAATTTCTGACCCCATAGAATCTGGGACGTGTGCTAACAACGAGATATGCCGGACGATCGCCTTCTTTAAACCCCAACAGGCGATCGGCAGATATGAAAATAGGTGTTTGCTACGGTATTTCTAACACGAATATCGGCTGACGTCGTTTTCGGTAGGGTCCGAGCGGGTGACGTCACACCCGTGAGGCTCGGATGTTTATGTGAAGAAAATGTTTTCATTAATCCGCGCATCTGTTCTGGGTGCTGCGTACTAAAAATGGTATCAGGAAACTTTGGAATGGTCAAGTTTACGTGTGATCACGATCGGTTTGCAATGATCGGTGGTTTCAAATTTCTTGTGAGATGCGTGGTCTGTGGTTTTACCGTGTGCTACAGCAGTTTGTTTACATTTTGTTGTTTCTTCACATATCGTGTCGGCTTTCGTTAGGAGTATAATTTATATTGATTGGTAAATATACCCCGAATGCTATGCGATATGATTCCTGGAGCCGTGATACATCCTGGAGGACATCGATTCGAACGGGGATCTTGCCCGCGGCCCGGATCCAGTCAGTGGGACTGGATCCACGGTTCATAGAGTTGTTGGATGCTATTTATAGCAAGCAACTTGCGACCAAGGGCCAGCTCCCTGCGGCCTCCAGGGAGGTGCGGGCAAGGTGTCGTATTCCGCGGGGGGTGGAATACGACAGATATGGTGTAGTGGCGTCGGTCACGGAGGATGACCGATGGGTCCTGGGGGTTCAGAGTGCTGGAGCGGGTGGCCCCGGTCCGGCACTTGTGGACAGGTCCCAGGTACACCAAGAGGAAGTCCTGTCCCTATGCGACGAGGGTGTGAGGGCAGCTATGAGTGCTGTCAACCACTCTTATCGTCTCCTTCAGTCGGTGTGGGCTGAAGCGGGGGCAGGCCACCCTGTGCCACCTGTGGCGCTTTCGTGCGTGAATGATGGCTTGGTGCTGTCTATGGACGCATTGGCAAGGGTGCAGGCGCGTGTGACCAAATCCAGGAGGCAAATGGTTATTGACCATATGCGTCCGGCTACGGCAGTCAGGGAGCGTCTTCTTGGGACGCCCCTGACAGGGCCTAGCATCTTTGGTGGCCAAGCGCGGGCCATCCTAGAGGATACGTCCAGTATCGCGCAGAATCGGTTGGCGGTCAACCTACAGCTAGAGCTAGTGCGGCAAGCGCACGCACTAGGGGCTGTAGGGAAACCGCTAGCTGGACAACCTCCAAAGAAGCAGAAGAAGCATAAGGGCAAGGTGAAAGCTAATCCTGCTGCGACTTCTGCTTCAGCTGGTTTTTCTCAGCCGCCGCTGGCTAAGAAAGCCAGGAAGGTTGTTGAGGCTCCTACCCTCCCCAAGGTTGCTCCGGACCGCCCTAGAGGCGGGAAGGGTACGGGTAAGGCCTCCAAGGGCGGACAGAAGGGGGCGGATCGTACCTGAGGGTACGAGAGCTCCCTTCATATCCGCCTGGACCGCACCTGTGCGACAGGAACAGAGGTGCCAGTTATACCCGCCATGGCAAGACCGAAATGGTTCTCTCTCTCTCTCTCAGTAAGAGAGGGGGGAGCGGACCGCGAGCCGGACAACCCCGTTAGACGTCGAGGCGTCTATGGTGGGTGGAAGGCTCATGCGTTTCGTCGAGGCCTGGCGAGGTGTGACGTCAGACAGTCTGGTCCTGGGATGGTTATCCCAGGGGTACATCCCGGAGTGGTGGGACTTTCCGCCACAAAATCTGTCTTTGGCACCTGTCTGGACACCCGTACCAAGGGAGCCAGACAAGTTAGAAGCCGTGCAAAAGGAAGTGTCGGGTTTGCTTCTGAAGGGAGCAATAAAACCAGCGAACCGGAACACTCCAGGCTTCTATTCAAACATGTTCCTTGTCCCCAAGAGCACGGGGGGATGTAGACCCATCCTCAATCTCAGGCCATTAAATTGGTTTATCCATACGCCTCGGTTCCAGATCGAAACGCAGAGATCGGTAATGGCGGGATTGAGGAAGGGAATGTGGTGTGTGTCGATCGATCTGAAGGATGCATATTTCCACATTCCCATGAACCGGAGTTGGCACAGGTTTCTGAGATTTGCGTTTCAGAATCAAGTATGGGAGTTTACTGTTCTCCCGTTTGGCCGGTCGACAGCTCCGAGGGTTTTCACAAGAGTGGTCCTTGCCGTGACAGCGTTTCTCAGAAAAGAGAACGTGGCGCTACACACCTACATAGACGACTGGCTGCTCAAGGCAGACTCGGCAGCCAGGTTGAACGTGGATACTGCTCTGACTCTGAAGTTACTTTCAGATCTAGGCTGGATAGTCAACAAGGAGAAATCCGAGTTGACACCCACTCAACATTTCGTTTATTTGGGGATGCGATTCGATCTCGAGGAGGGCAGGGTTTACCCGTCAGAGCCCAGAGTGGTGTCTCTGTTAGCCATCCTCGAGAGTTTTCGAGTGGGAAACCACATTCAGGCGAGGCGGTTTCTTCAGATGCCGGGTATGATGGTCTCCATGGAGCAGGTGATCCCGTTCACTGCTCTAATGAGAAGACCTATCCAGTTGTACCTGATGTCTCTGTGGAAACAGAGAACAGAACCCCTGTCAAAACTGGTGCCAGTTTTGGAGCCGATAATATCGCATCTGCTATGGTGGAAACAGCGTCAGAATCTCCTAGTAGGGGTTTCGCTGCACCTACCTCGCCCCCAGCTGTCCGTGTACACGGATGCATCGCTGGAAGGGTGGGGTGCCTGCCTGGGAGAACACCAGGTCTCGGGCACATGGACTCTCATGGAGAGTCAGCTGCATATCAATCTGTTGGAAATGATGGCAGTGGAACTGGCGTTGGAAGAGTTTCTTCCGATGATCAGGGGCAAGGTGATATTGATACGGTCGGACAATTCGACGGTAGTATCATACATAAATCGCCAAGGCGGGACCAGGTCACCCACACTTTGTATCAAAGTGTGGCACTTGATTCAATGGTGCAGGAATTACTCGGTTGTTTTGAAAGCAGCTCATATTCCTGGCCGATTGAACATTCTGGCAGATGCTTTGTCTCGCAGACAGAGAATTGTGCCGACAGAATGGTCCCTCAACCCTCCAGTTCTACGAAGGATCTTCGAGCATTGGGGCAAACCCAACGTGGACTTGTTCGCCACAAAGGAAAATGCTCAAATCATGACTTATGTCTCGCCGATTCCAGATCCAAATGCCGTCAATACAGACGCTCTGGCGATAAGCTGGAGGGGGATGCACGCTTACGCGTACCCAGCCACCATCCTTCTGCCGAAGGTATTGGTGAAGATCAGGGAGGAACCGTGTCTGGTCCTGCTAATAGTGCCGTATTGGCCAAGCATGGCGTGGTTCACGGATCTGCTAGATCTGCTGGTGGAAAACCCAGTGCACTTGCCCGAGATTCCGAACATAATCTCCCAGGCCAAGGGATGCTTCCTACACGAGCGTCCCGAAATGTTCAAATTGACTGCATGGATGTTATCAAACAACGTTCCACGTTGGAAGGCTTTTCTCGACAGGCTGCTGATTTCATCGCGGCTGCGAGAAGGAGGTCAACTTTCAAGTCATATAACAACAAGGTTAACAGATTTGCAGACTGGTGTGAAGAAAGGGGTATTGATACCTTTCAATCCACTATTCTGCAAATAGCAGACTTTCTCTGTGAGCTGTTCTTTTCAGGACTAGCTCCCGTCACAATTGCTGGATACAAGTCAGCTTTGGCATCAGTTATCCCCTTGTCTAGCCAACAGGGATAGTCCAGAGGTGGCCCAGTTAAATGTGATGGTGAAGGGAATGAGCAATCTCCGACCGAGACAACCGGTAGTCATTCCAGCCTGGAGTCTATCTTTAGTGCTTAATGTACTGGCCAAGCACCCTTTCGAACCGTTGCGTTCGGCTAGTCTAAAGCATTTGACTCTAACGGTGGTTTTTTCTATTGGCAGCTTGCTCAGCTAGAAGGCGCAGTGAGATCCATGCGCTTTCGGCAGAGAGGGACCGATTTATTGTCTCTGGAGAGGGTCTGCGTCTTCTGCCAAGAGCAGAGTTTATGTCAAAGAATCAATCTTTGAGATATCCCGGCAAACCGATCATAATACCGAGTTTAACTAGGTTTGATCGTGATGCCAGTGTCTGGTGCCCAGTCCGTGCTTTGACTAAGTACAAGAAACGGACTGACTCGTTACGGTCGAACGATAGACATCTATGGATCTGTCATAAGAAGCCTTATGGCGCCGCATCCATGGATACTATCTCTCGTTGGGTAGTCGAATGCATTCAGACTACTCATGAGATGGCGACTGGGCACCAGGTGCAAGGCGTAAGGGCACACGATGTTCGAGGAATAGCCGCCTCGACCGCCCTTTACAATGGTGTTCCGTTAGAGGACATCATGGCCGTTGCACAATGGCACTGTGAGTCCTCATTTACGGATTACTATATAAGGGATGTGACAGACTCAGCCAATCCACTCGCTTTAGCTGTTTTGAGACGATAGTTAAGTGGCCACACTGCTCTTCACCCTTTTTTCACTTCGGTTAGAAAAGAACCTAAAGCAGGCATGGTCGAGCGTGAGGATGACAACCAGATTGTGTCACTGATGGCCGGACCAGTGAATGGTTGGAGGCGGTACGTCTGAAGTCCAGTTATCATAAGGTAATTCATTAGTGAGAGTTTTTTGTATTATGTCTATATATCATGTTCATTCATCTTATATATTCATGCTCATTCCCAGGCTAATACATGTTGATATGCAAGGAGCAGTTAAGCCTCTTGGCATATTTGTGTTTCAGGCGAGATACATGTTCGTGAGTTCTCTCCCTTTTCTTAGGAGAAAAAAGGGGGGGGGCAGTGACGCGAACGAATGTGATTCGGTTTCGATAACTTGACGGTCCTTGTAGGTCTCCGTTAGTCAAGTTGTTATGTCTAAAATCTTTCTCCAAGGGGCAAAAGTAGCATTTATGGCTTGCCCCTTCCCACCAGGTTACTGAACAAATCTGGTGTATATCAGAAAGTAACAGAATGGTGAGTATTGATCGAAGGAGAATGCAGGAAATGTTAATTTCCCTTTCTCCGAGATCTAACAATACTCACCATTCTGTTACGGACCCAGCCTCCCAGCCCCACGGAGGCAAGCCATGGTTTTCTCTTGTTTGGTGGCTATGCAAACAATATGAGCTCTATGGTAGACGGGTACTCGGCGGTTGGGAGCCGGGTACCCGGTTCCAAGGAGTCGGTAAAGCTTTCTAAGTCTATAGTCCTAGAGCCAGCTGTCAAGGCCAGCTGTGTATCAGAAAGTAACAGAATGGTGAGTATTGTTAGATCTCGGAGAAAGGGAAATTGACATTTCCTGCAATCTTAGAGCATGTAACTGCAGTAAAATCCTTTAATAAGATAGCAACTACTTTCAGTCAGATTGTATAATAGGAAAACTGTTGAATATTTAGAAAATAACTTGACTAGAAGCTGTTGCTGCCTCAGGCATCAACAGTTTCCAGGCAAATTACTGTCTAAATATCCAAAAGAAAATCTGTTAACTTGTAGAGAATTTGCCTTTTCTGGTCATTCATTATTATTGAAAGAGTTAACTACAGGCTGTAATTATTCAACTATGATGTCTATGCCTTTGAGTGTGGAAGATGGCTGGAGGTATTAACAATAGGCTCTGTGTGGGGAATCAGATCTAAGTTCAGATAACCTGCATGACCAGCAGTCACTTCAGTAGATGTTATGTTGTAACACCTACAAGTGAATGAGCCTTTAATTGCTATTATAGTTAACTAATCCAAGTACAGCTAACCCTTTCACCGCTGAAATTACTCTACGCTACATATGCAAATATGCTGAAATTAGTTTTGGACAGTTTAGGACAGTTTTGGACTGGTTTAAACCCTTTAAGACAGGTTTTGGACAAAGTCTGTTCAAAATTAGTTTTGGACAGTCCAAAACCCAACCCTGATTGGAAGGTTCTGACAGTAATACCACCCAATATTTAAGTGGTTCATTGCTTTGGAGCAACCGAGAAAACAGGACTATATGTCAGGAAAACCAGTACATAGTAACTCTTATTTTCAAGTAAATCGCATTTGCACTAAATTGTCAGTTTAAAGCGTACAAGTTAAGAAGGGTCAAGCTATCTACTAAGTGCCTTAGAGCTGGTTACGCTTTTTATTGTGGCGGACTTGCGGGTTATTGTTTTATATTAGAAATGTACGCTGCTTCTACCAGTACAAATAGTTGGTAACGGTTACAAAAAAATCTACCTGTCACAGGTACAATTTTATAAACATTTCAACCCCTGTTGTTTTTGGGGCAATTAAGATGGTAGTTCTTTGATACAGGTGGAATTCTTTACAAATTAAAGCATATTCTTTTAAATATTTTGAAAATAATATGACTGGAAGCCATTGCTTTCAAGGTGGTGGTGAGTGGGCTGGATAGGGTTGCTCAACTAGGTAAGTCACAACAATGTAAGATATTCAATTCTTTGTTTTTGTGGTGGGGTTTGTGGGTGGGGTGGGAGGAGGGTGTTAAGATATTTATAAATATTGGGTCATTAGTCAATAATTATTATAGTGGGTCTGGAATTTTGAAATATACATGTATGTTTGGAAAAAGTATGGAATTTTATTGTGCCCAAGGTGTATGCACCCTGAAATTGTTGCAAGCTGGAAAGATGTTACCAATGAGTGTTGTCATACAAATACTGATATTTTGGCAGAGAAAATGTACATTTGCAGACCAAAGGAGTATTGTTTTTGGAGACTTAACACTGAATGACTGGCTCGGTTATCGAGCTTGTAATTTCAGGGGTAAATTTTCCAAAATATTCTTCTTGGTCTGGAAATGGAACGAATGAATGGAAATAAAACAGAAACTCAATCTGTGACAAATTTACTTGAGGAAATATTACAGTACTTATATCACAATGGATGAATCCACTTTTAGTCATCCCCCACCCATCTCTAGCTAAGCTAAGCTACATGTATGCTCCAAGCTTTGTCCCAGAACCTCAATTTCATGGTACGTAACTATACAGCTAACTTGGTGAATACTTTGAAACAAACTTCCCCTCAAAACAATCAACAGAATGTTTATTAAATTGCAAAGACATATAATTAATACTTACTGACAGACTACTATGAGAGTTAGTATTGTCTGTCAATTATAATAGTGACTGGTGACATCAACCTATATGTGATGTAATTGATTATGAGGTCAATAGTTGAGTAACTAAACATATTTTAGCTGTAAATTAGGTAATTGATGGATAAGTCCATGCTGTAATCAATATGCTAATGATAATTCAGCAACATGCACTTTAAATTCATTATTAACTTAATATACAGATGAAATATGTTCAGATAAAGCAGGTTTGGATAAAAAATGGTGTAACCAATTTGCGCAACCAATTGGTTACGCAAACTGATTTTGCGCAACCGAACAATTGGTTACGCAGACCTGAAAACACGGGACCAAAAAATGGGTCTCGCAAATATTTGAAATTTTGAGGGCTGTATATATATATATATATATATATATATATATATATATATATATATACCTGCACCGCATGCGTCAGGCATTTGAACTGCACATCACCTGCGTGATAATTATTCTACACGGTGCTGGTTGTAAACAAGTTGTCTTGAAGCGTTGATAGTTGTCCCTGTGTTGCGGAACTTGTATGTGGTTTTTTATCAATTAATTTACTTTCAATATTACCACACATTAGTGTGGGTGCTCGAACCAAGTGAAGGAATATCCATACAAGAAGAAGTATGGCGAAACCCCAAACATCCAAAGGACATTATTTTTGCCACGCATTCATCAAATAACTGGTTTAGACATGTTTTTTGCCTCTGATTAATTCAGTAAATTTATTTGTGGGATTTGCAGTTTTCTGAACTGCTTAGAAGATCCTGTGACACAAATGTGACTCCACTATTCAAAAAGGGATCTCAGCTCTCACAAAATAACTATCGACCTGTAGCTTTAACCAGCCAAATGTGCAAGCTGATGGAAAGACGTGTCCTCTACGCACTGTGGCAACACATCAACGATAATCAGCTAATATCTTGCCGTCAACATGGCTTTCAGAAAAGATGCTCTTGTATTTGCATTTGACAAGTTTAAATTTCAAGTATTTGCATTTGAGGATTTTGAATTTCCAAGTATTAATATCTGAAGTTTAAGAAGTATTTGGTCCCATGTCTGTCACCAGTACAGATGTATGACAGATAGATATATGGTCCAAGTACCAGTTTCTAACATGTTATGGAAGTTTTGCCGATTGCATGAGAATTTAAAGCTTTTGTCATCAAATTGTTTCTACCTAGTAATTGGCAAGCCCTAAGTGAAATAATACATGATTACAAAATTTTAATTCCTCCAAATAAATTTACTACGGGCAAAACAAAATATCGGTTTTCAGGGAGTTTTTGTGTATTTAGGTACCAGTTTCTAACAGAGATGTAAATCTGTTATTTCTATATCAACGAGATGGTGATATGATGCCAATGTCTATGATATGACAACAGGAGAGTATGTCTGCAGAAATAATGATCCAATCGCCGCTAAAATTGGAGTACAACTTAATTTATTGTAGTAAATCTAGATCTGGGCAAATTCCATTTTTCGTAATACTCGATACATAGACAGCAGCAGCGCCATTTTCAAAATCAAAAGGCTTTATCCTTGCTCTGTAAAGCATTAAATCTGGTGCTTAAAATGGAAATAAGAATTGTTTTGCATAACATAAAACGTTAAAATTATTTTCGTTTAAAATTTACCATATAGAAAAACTATGGGCCTGTTTGGATTGGATATGTGCTTGAAAAAATCAATCTACACTTGAAAACTATATAAGCACCCCATGCCACTTTAGTGCATCCGTAGAAATTAATTATTATTATTATTGTTATTATTTTTATTATTATGTTGGTGAAATCAACATGCCCGGTTTGACAGCAACTGGCATATGTCAGAAATTAATTATTATTATGTTGCTGAAATCAACATGCCCGGTTTGACAGCAACTGGCATATGTCACCTGATGTGAAAACTGGACTACTTTCTTTAATTTCTATAGCAGTTTTCTGCATTTTTATGGACCCTGAAAAAGGTAAGTGAAAAGACATGTTTTTCACACATCAAACAGAAAGATAGGTAAAATAATTACTTATATCTGCTGCATTTTGATCAAATCTTCGAGTGTTGTGTAAAACTGATGTATCCATTGAAATAAACATGTTTTGATGATGTCACGAAAACAACAAGCGCGGGCGAACGCAAAAATGAGCAATTGTTAGAAATAGAACCCTGTTAGAAATAGGTAGCTTGACCATACATGTACTGCTTATTATTTAAGTTCATTGTGAGTAAAACTCTTTGCGGCACATGCATGTATGACAGGAAATGGTTGAATATTGTTTATTATACATGTACATTTGTAGTTGATGTTACAGATGTGTGTTTGTTATTTGCAGAATGTAGTTTCAAGAGCGGGCTGAAGGCTATCAAAACACAGAAAGATGTGTGATGGTAAGGTGACATGTTGATGCTTGCATTATTATTAGTCTCGCCACAACTACGGTACAGTTCAGAAATGTGCTGAATATGGTGGACTTAACCCTTTAACTGTCGAATGTTTTGAAAATTTCTATTTTCTCATAGAAAATGTCCATTTTCAGACCAAGAGAAGACTATTTCTGGAAATTTACCACTGAAATGACTGGCTCGGTTATCAAGCCAGTCACTCCAGTGGGAAACTTTAAAAAAATAGTCTTCTTGGTCTGCAAGTGGACCTTTTTAAAGGTCACCGCTGAAGCCGTTTTTGGCTGATATGAGTGTTAAACGGTTAATGGAACTTTCCAGTTTTGCCCTGCCCATTCCTAATTAAGCTCCACCCCTCATTTCGGCCGTATTGGGATTGATCGATACCCGAATGCCCTGACTATCAATTTCCTGAGAACTATATACACTCGAGTAAGCTGGTGAATATTTTGAAACTAACTTCAATGGGTGCTGTTGCTGCTTATAGCAGCAAGAACGCCCAGTTAAATTAGTTTCAAAATATTCAACAGAATGTTTATTAAATGGTAAAGACACAATTTGTACACCAGCATCATCAATTAAGTGCTCGTAACAGATTTATCTACGTCATTCATGACATCATTGATTATCACGTCATCCAACATTTGTACACATTACGTACATGCAGGGATTCTCATAAGGGTCCTTTTGAGGGTATATACCCCCTAAATCCAGCTTTGGTCCCCCAAAAGTAGTGGCTGAGGGTCCCAGGGGACCCTTGAAAATCTTGTATGATTGTATTATACAAAGTAGTTTTATAGATTTTTGCACAAAAATATGTACACAATCTAGCAAGGGACCACCTTCATACAATGTAGTTGTTGAGTCCATCGTACCATGTAATTTTAGTATGGATGAGAAATACTGCTCGGGAACACTTGATTATATCAGTTTGGGACCCTCAAATTTCAGCTGGGGACCGCCCGATTTCAGGGTGTAGGGTCCCTGGGACCTCCTGAATTTAGATGGCATGAGAAACACTGCGTACATGTATTGATTATGATGTCATATGATGGATGGATAAACTGGAGCGGTTCATTGCCTGAGGAAGCAATGGGTTCCAATCAAATTAAGTCCAAAATATTCAACAGTTATTTCTAAGCTGTAGTGTTTATGTCAACATGTATATGGTTATAATCCCCTCGTGCTCAGGTCAGACAATTAGGGCTGTAATGAACATTCCTTGGTTCGGAAAATCGCAAACCAAGCGAAGACAGACCATGGTTCGGTTCGGTTCGCTTGCATGGGATTCGTGTGGTTCATGAACCATACATAAGCTAACCTTTTCACCGATGAATTCCCATATCTAATTTTAAGAAAACCATACAGGAAAACTGTTGAATATTTAGAAATTAAATTGACTAGAAGCTGTTGCAACAGCTTCCAGTCAAATTATTTCCGAAATATTCAACGGAGTAATATTTATGTCAGAGAGAATTGACTTTTTTCAAGGATTTGTCGATGAAAGGGCTAATAGACAAGCAATTGCTGAATGTCCTCTAAGTGTGATTTATGAATATAACCATGAACGGAACTTAGCTGGCTATTTATCTTACATTTGTATATTATTTTCTAACATTTGTTATGAGAACTTGTCATTTGTGTTTTTCTCCATTTAGCCAGTAAAGCCATCTGCCTTTAAATGTTATTTTCTGTTAGAAGTACTTTCTGGTATACAATGGCATATTAAAAAGGTTCGTGAACCCGTTCGTGGATCAGACATCCGTATCGTGAACCGGTTCGGTTCGTGAAAATTCTCACAAACCTCAGCCCTACAGACAATACTGTAATATCTTATGCAACTGGTCATGCAAAACGTTCTTTGCCACCTCAGAGGAAAGGTATTTTTCCAGTAAGGTTAGACCAATTTCGTATTTTGTTTTACGAAAATTATACCCAAAACACACCAACGGAGATTGTAAAAAAAATAAAAATAATGCACAATTTCAAGCTCAGCAAAAATATTCTCTTTGCCAGCAAATGGTTTTTGCTCATGACCAATGCAAAGCTATTTCGAGAGGCTTAACCATTACGGGGTTAATAAAGCTACAGAGAACAGAAAGAGTTACAGAAGATTTTGATATTCTGAGTTGCGAAAAATTACTGGATGGAAAGAACTTAGAAAATAATACCTTAAAGTTCCAGCATTATTCTTTCTACATTTGTAAAAATGAAGCTAGGAGGGTTTGTAAAAAACTTAATGCTGATATAATGGCCTCATGCACAAAATCTAAATGTATACATAGTATGTAATAGATAGATCCATTTCTAGCTATGCGCACCCATTTCCAACTTAGCGCCTCCCACTATGTTGGAATTAATTTCAAACTTTGTAAGCTGAATTCCGAAATTTCAGAGTAGTTATAGAATGATACACATTATATCGTAAATCACCCATTAATAACTGCATCCATAATAGAAGTCTCATGTAATTTTTTTAGGTGGAGCCATTTTGATTTCTTAGCAGTTTTAAAACGGCAAATGTATCTAATAGAAGTCGCATCCAAATTTCAGCAGTTTGTGTAGCGAAAAAAATGTCTATGTGTTCTATTTTTGTGATAATTTTTTTAATCATATTAGAGAATCGATTTCAATTTTATTCTTGAAATATACAGGTCTAATAGAAGTCCCCACCGCCCACCAACCTTTCTCAGAGAGTTGGATTTAAGGAATTTGCAGTTCTTGCCCTATTAAAAGCCACGGTTACTAATGAGCAATTTACGGTAAACTGTTCAATATTTTTTAAACGTATTGCAGCAACTTAGTTTCAAAATATTCAACAGAAATTGTAAATTAATCAAAAACATACAATTAAGACATTTTCCTGATGGACCATTACCTAGAATACCTACATGTATTTCATGATAGACCTACATGTATGTTCCTTTAATTGTGACAGTTCCCAGTGTGCTTGTGCGATTACTGCTTTGATTAATCATGAGCGAATATTTAATAATAATCCTGATTACTTGATTAATCAGCTTGGGCACAAATAACCCCAGACATAACAACAAACGCGTATCAAAGATGAAAGCTGCAATGGTGTTTAGAAAAGTCGATTTCCTGGTCAAAAGAAGACTGAATCAAAGGGATCTGTATTGCTTGCAAGGCATTTTTTATCAAACATCTGTGCAAATATATCATTTATAATATTAGTGGATATGTCTTTTATTCAGATGTGCAGAGTTCGCCTGTGCGGAATCCGTCGCCTCCCCCTGAGCTTGTCGTTGACCATGCAGACTTGGCTCACGCTGATATGGTGGGAGAGACTGTCTTCAGTAAACATACAATATTTGACGTCCTTATGAAACTCATACAGGTACAATGTATTGACTACTAGGGCTGTAATGAACATTCGTTGGTTCGAAAAATTGCAAACCAAGCGAAGATGAACCATGGTTCGGTTCGCTTGCATAGGATTTGTGTAGTTCGTGAACCATACATAAGCTAACCCTTTCCCCGATGAATTCCCATATCTAATTTTAGGAAAACCATACAGAAAAACTGTTGAATATTTAGAAATTAATTTGACTAGAAGCTGTTGCTGCCTTAGGCAGTAACATCTTCCAGTTAAATTAATTCCAAAATATTCAGCGGAGTAGGAGTTATATCATAAAGAATTGACTTTTTTCAGGGATTTGTCGGCGAAAGGGCTAATAGACAAGCAATCGCTGAATGTCCTCTAAGTGTGATTTATGAATATGACCATGAACGGAACTTAGCTGGCTTTGAATCTTATATTATTTTCTAACATTTGTTGTGAGAACTTGTCATTTGTATTTTTGTACCATTTAGCCAGTAAAGCCAATCTGCCTTTAAATGTTGTTTTCTGTTAAGAGTAATTTCTGGTATACAATAGCATATTAAAACGGTTCATGAACCAGTTCATGCTTCAGACATCTGTGTCGTGAACCGGTTCGGCTCGTGAAAATCATCACGAACCTCGGCCCTATTGACTACTACCATACAGCTCAGAGATAAATGTAAATGTTTCCAAAGTGAAGTAAAATGTACTGGTGAATGGTCGTCTGCACAATACTGGGAATATTTGGGTTCCATGGATCAAAGAATCAAAATTTTGTTGTAAGATTACATTTAGGCTGATAAAACAGAAACCTCTAAAGATAGCTGAATTTGACCGATCTTTGGAAAGTAGAGCACATGGCAGGTATGGGGAATTTAAGAAGATAGTTACGAAACCCTTGAATGTTTTAAAAATTTCTATTTTCTCATAGAAAATCTCCATTTGCAGACCAAGAGAAGACTATTTTTGAAAATTTATCAGTTGAATGACTGGCTCGATTATCGAGCCAGTCATTCAACTGATAAATTTTCAAAAATAGTCTTCTTTTGGTGGGCAAATGGACAATTTTCAAGACAACTGCAGAAGCCATTTTGGCTGATATGAGTGTTGAAGTGTTAAACATAACTTACGGTCATATTCATGAAAAAATACCTTGAATGTGTGTACAAGTAGGATGAAACCTGATTAATATTTTAATGGATGCGATCTTAATTTTTGTTGTAACAAAATGCTTTGTGGGCTACCTTAAGCTCTAAAGTATTCAAGATAATTAAAGGTTTATGGTAGGATAGATAGATCTGAAGTTTACCCATCCAACCAGAACATAAAATCCTGACATCAGGTCTTGGTCACTGCATTTTAACACAATTCTTGACCTACATGTGTAATCAGCTTTCATGTATCGGCGCCACTCAATTAGCTACTCTACTAAGGGCCTAAACTCGCTCTTATATCCAGCTACGCCTACCTATTTTCTGTTTAGATTTTACTACGCTTTCGAAATTAGTGACCCAATATATATTGTAAGAGTATTGAAAATTAACATTTTAGTAGTTAGGGTGTTAATTTCACGACATCACATGAACCAGACTTTATTTGTTTTATTTATTTTAACTACTACCAGTACCTTGGGATGGATACAATGTACCATCGAAGTGAACAATCATGTGTTGTGACCATTCTAATTTTATGGGAATTTACGTCAGTTGTCAAATCTCTAAATTTATGTACTATAGCTAATGAAAACAACATATTTTCGTATTTCAAATTATTTTCGATCATTGTAGATCCTGAAACCGGTATTTCAGTTAAACTGGTTTTGTTATGGAGACCAGTTTTTATTTAGGCCAAACTGCACAGCCCTTAGTGTGATTCAAGGATGAAAGTGTTTATACAATGTGTATACATTGTATATATATATATATAAATGATGTCTGTAATTATTCCAGGCTGTTGACAAGGAGGATTCACGTGAAGATGCCTTGTTGCCAGATGCTGCTGTGACAGGGTTAGATGTAGATGATGACCTACAGAATGAGCTGTGTAAACTCTGGGATATGACCATCAGCAAGGTGTTCATACATGTATATCATAGTGTTAATGCTTAATAACTGGAATAATAAGATGGATTGCTTCGCATATTGTGTATGTTAACCCATTAATGGTCAAGTCAGCCAAAACGATTTCTGCAGTGGTCTTGAGAAATGCTCATTTGCAGGCCAAGAGAAAATTATTTCTCAAAATTTATCACTGGAATAAGTGGCTCGGTTATTGAGCCAGTTATTAAAGTGGTACATTTTCAAAAATGTGTTTCTCTTGGTCTGCAAATGAACATTTCTCAAGACCTCTACCGAAACCGTATTGGCTGACTTGGTTGTTAAAAAGCTAAAATCAAGAAATTTTATTTTGAATCTCTCATCTGGTTCCACGGACAAGTGATGTCATTTTCTTCGTCAAAACTGCCAGAAATGAGATAATTAGTGGATTGACCGTTCAGATTCATGTATTCTTTCACATCATGAGAACATACTTACCTCCCTAACACTCTTGATATACTAGTATATCGGCTCTAAATTCAATAATATTCAGAATTATAAAAAGTTAGGTGCCCCTAATGGGCAGGTGGAAGTACACAGTCATGCACATGACAAACACCACCCTCTGCGCATGCGCACACCGGTACTTCCGTTTTCTAATATATTGGCTGAAGAAGCAACTTGTGAAATTCCTCACGAGCTCTTTCTGAATTCTAACGAGAACTAAATACATCCCTGTCTATCATGGCTGATGCAAAAATGCTGGAGGAGTCCTCCTCGTCATCATCCAAGGTGACATTGTTCCAGGCTTTTATTTAAGGCTTGTAACTTTTGTGTGTTACCGGTTTTCGTAGGGGCCGTTTTCGGCGGTACCGCGTTTTCAGGCGTTGGGAATCCTTGTAAATTTTTTCCCAGCGCCTAGGGCTAATTCTCTCTTGTGTTTTATGCTTGCAGGTTTGTCTTGTGTCTATACAAGGATGCCTGGTCTTCTCTAGAAGGTTGTTCACGTCCCAGGATGACTTATCATCATGATATGTCTAAGGGTTGGAGATATAATAAATTAATAAATAAAATATCTCCTTCCTTTTGTCCCATCCCCCTCATCAGTCTTCTGGAAGAGGAGTCTCGGCGGATGGAAGGACGTGTTTTCCTGCACAAGAGGATGGTTGCCTGTGCTCAGGCTAAGGGAGTTTATTAATTATGGCGCATGATTATTTGAAAATAATTACATTTTCTGCTGCCTTTTGCTATTGCACTATTTTCTCTCTTGCGTGTGCATGGGTTCTCGAGTATATATAATTTAATATTATATTAGTCGAGAGCTGAGAATGTCTGGTAGATCTAGATATTTCTTGCATTAATCTGACGTCCCCTCTCCTGAAAGGAGCTTTTGCATTGAGGTTTGATGTCATAATCAACCAGAGTTTGCTCTTTCCTTGATGTCATGATCTTAGTTAGAGTAGCTGTGATGTGTTCATCTCCCTGTTTATTAAGAGGGAGAGAGATATCGAGAAAATAGTCATAATCTTTCTCTCTCTTAATTTGGGGTTCTGGTTGTATTTGGTGTTTATTTACTGGAGAAGTCACCTGTCCCGTCAGGGTGGTCGTAATAGTGGGTGTCTTCTCTCGAGTTTGTTTTGGTTTCTACTTAAAAGTCCATTACATGGCTTTGAGACTGTCATACTCATTGTCTTCGTATCCCTCCCTTTCAGAAGTGTCCGTCCTGTCTGAAGACCATGAAAGCTAGATTCTTCCCCCACCCTTGCCATCTGTGTTCAGCTTGTAGGCTGTCCAACAAATGTGTTATTTGTGAAAAGTGGGGGGGGGGGTGTGGATCTAACCTCTGAATTCTTCTCTTTGCAGGCGAAGATGATGGCGGAGGAGGGGAAGAAACCGAAGAAGGAGGGTAAGAAGAAGGCCTCTGAGAAGGGTGGGCTCGAGGCCTTCAAGAGTGAGTTAGTGAGTGAGATGCGCAGGACTTTGAAAGACCTGATGCCTGACATGCTTCGCGGCATGTTGCCTGGCACAGGTGTTTCAACTTCCTGCGCATCGACCTCAGTGCAGGTAGCCCCCGTCCCTGGATCATGGCCTATTAGCTCGGACAAAGCGTTTAGTGATCCAGGGGCGGCCGTCTTGGACCCAGGCTTGATGTTCGCATCGCCTGGGGTGCCAGCGGCGCGAGAAGCATCAGGCGGGACCCGACCAGCGGGCCTGACCACGATCACTCGCGGAGTAAACTCATCATCTGCCTTTGAGCAGTCTCCTGGTCAGTCTGGATTAGTTTTCTTTACTAATCCAGAGTCTAACTTTCCTGACCAGGAAGATGATGAGGACTACCTGCTCGGTCCACAGGTGGATCATGAAGACATGGATGTGAACGCCTACACTCCTCTCTTGGGGATCGTGAACGCTCGCACCTATGGCACTGTTCCCTCGGGAGCAGGGTTCATGGTTCAGCCTGTGGCCCGCTTTGGAGCAGACGGCCGGCCGTATAAGATTCCACGCTTGGAGGTGGAATCTCATACGGTCGTTCCGGGCCGCGCTGGTGTGCATGGTCCCCAGCACACAAGCACTGCCTTGGAGCCTGGTTTGCCTATGGAGAATGCTATGCCAGCCCTCGCGGGCCCGTATACGTTCCCTGGGCAGCCAGGTTCGTCTATAGCCTCCTCCTCGGCCGTGCCTGCGAATGCCATTGAGGATGACGAGGGCCCGCTGCTCGTCGGCAGTTCGCAGGTAGCCACGGATGAAGACTGGTCAGAGGCGTGTGCGTGGCTCCTCGCTGTGAGACCAGAGCTCGCCGTGGATGGCCGCCGGTAACCCTCGGGCATGGTTACAGGCGAAGCCGTTGGCCAGCACGGCTCTGTCTCTGCCGTACGCTGAACATATCTTAGATATGTTCGCGGCGGCAGAGGAGTCGATCCGACCGAGAGGTCGCCTCGCGAAGGCCCCCCGCGAGGTAGCTAGGCGATGTCGGGTTACTGCCAGTCAGTATGCTCGGTATGGCCTGGCTCCCAGACCGAGCGCGGACGACCGCGCCGCTCTGGGGGAAGATACGCGGCCGGGTTCCCGGGCTGACACGGGAGCGTTGTGCTCGGGCGCTATGCGCTCGGCGAATGCCGCCATGCGTGACACCGAGGAGAGCTCGCGAGCAGCGATCAGTGCGCTGTCGCATGTCTCTCAGCTGCTATCAGGGGTGGTAGCGGCGTCGGTGCAGCAACAGCCTAGTCCCGTGACAGTCCAACGAGCCATCCAGGATGGCATCAACCTGGCGTTGGACTGTCTGACTAGGTCGGTCACGAAGTCGCTGAGAACGAGGCGCACTTTTGCACTGGACAATTTGTGCCCGTCTCAGGAGCTCAAGTCGCGCTTGATGCAAGCGCCGATGGCGGGCCCTGGACTCTTTGGAGGTGAAGGTTGTCGGCACCTCCAGGAGACGGTGACTTTGGTGAACAACCAGAGGGCGCTGCGTGCACAGTTTGAGGTGCTGCGCAGGGAACACGTGCGTGTTCAGCCCTCGGCTGCTCGACAGCCGTACGCTCGTGGCGGAGCTGGCAGTGTCAGAGGCCAGCAGGCCGGCCGGTTTCAGCGACCGCGTCGGCTACGCCAGCAGCAGCGTGCGGTTGTGCGACAGCCGCCGCCTCAAGCGCAGCCTGCCAGACAGCAGCCCGCGCACCGTGGTGTGCGTGGCGCTGGTCGCGGCGCGCGGGGAGCGGCGCGTGGTAACCGGGCCTGATGCAAGAAAATTTTTTCCGGTTATCACAAGTACCACTCGGGTGTTGCCACTCGTATCAGAGACACACCCACTTCTAAAATTTATGGGCACCCCGTCAACCCTAGGTGCACCAGTGGGAGGTCGTTTGACTTGTCACATTCAGAAGTGGGCGCGGTTAATTCAGGACCGCTTAGTCTTGCAATGGCTTTCGCACGGATACCGTCCAGATTGGATAAGGGGTCCGCCGTTGCATTTGTCTCTGGTACCGGTCTGGACTCAAGTTCCAAGAGATCCAGACAAGCGGTTGTGCATAGAAGAGGAGATAGATTCTCTCGTTCTAAAAGAAGCAATTCAACCAGCGCAGGATTGCCCGGGCTTCTATTCAACCGTGTTTCTTGTGGCAAAGAACACCGGCGGGTGGAGACCAATTCTCAACCTCAAGCCTCTAAACAAGTTTTTAGACACTCCGACTTTCAAAATGGAAACAGTGAGATCGGTGTTGTTGGGGTTAGAGAAGGGGATGTGGACAGCATCTATAGATCTCAAGGATGCTTACTTCCACATTCCAATTGCAAGGAGTTTTCGTCGGTTCCTGAGATTTGCTTTTCAAGGACGCCAATGGGAATTCAAGGTTCTTCCATTCGGCATCTCGACGGCTCCAAGGGTCTTCACTCGAGTGGTACTTGCTATCATGGCATACCTCCGCAGGAGAAATATAGCTGTTCACACTTACATAGACGACTGGTTGCTAAAAGCAAACAACCCAGAAAGTTTGACAGCAAATCTGGAGATAGTTTTGGAAACTCTCACAGATTTAGGCTGGATGATCAACTTTCCGAAATCAGAGCTGACTCCATCCCAGAAGTTTGTTTACCTGGGTATGTTCTTCGATCTGGAGATAGGATATGTTTATCCGTCCCAGGAGAGAGTGGAAAGTCTCCTCTCGTGCATTCAGTTGGTTTGCAGGTCGTTATATTCTAGCACGGGTCTATCTGAGAATGTTGGGTCTGATGGTTTCGATGGAACCAGTCATTCCTCAGGCGGCCTTACGCAGGCGGCCGATTCAGTTGTTTCTCATGACCCAGTGGACGCAGAGTTCAGGTTCACTGGACTCGCGCATTCAAGTGTTGGACCCTCTCATTCATCACCTTCACTGGTGGATGGAGAGAGGAAATCTCCTGGCGGGGGTCATGCTGACCCCTCCCCACCCTCAAGTAACGATGTTTACGGATGCATCGATGGAGGGTTGGGGAGCTTGCCTGGAAGAAGCCACTATATCAGGGCTTTGGAATCTGGAACAGTCAAAGGAGCATATCAACATGCTAGAATTGCGGGCTGTAGTTCTAGGCCTGGAACACTTCCTAGAGGAGGTGGAGGGAAAATTTGTGATGATACGTTCAGACAACTCTACAGTAGTGAGTTACATAAACCGCCAGGGCGGAACGAAGTCGCCCAGTCTCTGTATGATGACATGGAAGCTGCTTTGCTGGTGCATGGATCATATGATCACCTTGAAAGCAGTTCATATTCCGGGAAGGCTGAATCTGTTAGCAGACTCATTGAGCCGAAGGATGAGTATTCTGCCTACGGAATGGCAACTAAATCAATGTGTGGCGGATCACCTGTTCAATCATTGGGGAAAGCCCAACATAGATTTGTTCGCAATGAAGAAGAATGCGAAGATGACGACGTACGTTTCTCCGATTCCAGATCCAAGCGCTATCGCAATAGATGCGCTAGCTATCAGTTGGAAGGGAATGTATGCATACGCATACCCTCCAACAATCCTGATTCCAAGGATCCTTCAGAAGATCAGACAAGAGGAATGCCAAGTGCTTCTGATCGCCCCGAATTGGCCAAGCCGATCATGGTTTACGGATCTGCTGGACCTTCTGGTTTGCAATCCGGTTCCTCTGCCGCTGATGGACAATATTATCTTCCAGGGCAAGACCCTTCACAACAATCCGTCAATGTTTCGATTGACTGCATGGATGTTGTCAAACAATCCGCGATTAAGGAGGGCTTTTCTGAGCAAGCAGCCAATTTCATGGCCAGAGCCAGGAGGGGGTCAACCTCCAGAGCTTATAATTATAAAATCAACAGATTTGCAGAATGGTGCTCAAAGAGATGTATCAATCCGATGGAAGCATCTATTCAGGTAGTAGCTGATTTTCTATGTCACCTGTATGATACCTATAGTCTTCAACCTAATTCTGTTGCTGGATACAAATCAGCATTGATGACTGTTATCCCTTGCTTGGCAAAGAGGGGAAGTGATGAAGTAAGTGTTTTAAATACTCTTATTAAAGGTATGGGCAATCTCAGACCTAGAAATCCTCCACTGACACCGTCATGGAGTCTTTCTCTGGTTCTGCAGGTTTTGAGTGGTAAGCCTTTTGAACCACTTAGTGCTATATCTGTTAAATTATTGACACTTAAAACTGTATTTTTAGTGGCGGCGGCTTCAGCCAGACGCAGGAGTGAAATTCATGCCTTGTCTGCTGAGCCTGACCGCTATATAGTTACAGGTGAAGGCCTTAAGCTTCTACCAAGATTGAATTTCTTGGCTAAGAATCAATCTTTAAAGTATCCGGGTAAACCTATTATTTTACCTGCCTTAACCAGATATGATCCTGGTGCTAAAGTATGGTGTCCAGTCCGTGCTTTGAATAAGTACAAGAAAAGAACTCAGGTTTGGCGGACGGACCCATGTTCCCTATGGTTGTCATATATTGAACCCCATGGTAGGGCGTCAAGAGACACTATTTCCAGATGGATAGTGGAATGTATCCAATTCTGTCATAAAACAGCCACTGGAATCCAGGTAGATAGAGCCAAGGCTCATAGTGTCCGTGGTGTGGTAACTTCCACGGCATTATTTAATGGTGTTTCTATTGAAGACATTATGTCAGTAGCCCAGTGGCACTGTGAGTCAAGTTTTACCGACCATTACCTTCGTGACACTTCTAACCCACTCGCCGTCTCAGTCCTCAGGAAATAAAATATTTATGCAGAGGTTTATGTTTGTAAATAGTTTGCCTCCTCTGCTATTTTCAAATATCACATTTGTTGGTAGGGTATCCCTACTATTAGCTGGTACACTTCTCTTCATCCGGTGGGGGAAGAGATGAGTGCCGCGTCCAAGACATCAGAGGTCAGTGGTTATGACCATTTTTTTTTTTGATTTCTGTCTTGGTGATGGTGTCATTTTATTTTTTAATATGGTGATGGTTAATGTCTCTTAATTGTGGTTTTTCAGAGAGTTTTTGAAATAGAAGCAATTCTTCTTTTTCCAATGTCTAGTAATACTTTCATTAAGTATTAGAGAACGTGCTAGTCATTTAGAGCAGCGTTTTTTCCTAAACCTTCCTCAGAAAGAGGGGGGGGGGGGCAGCGCATTTGCCTTTTGATCAATCTCTCTTCATCGGTCGATTATCCGATGCAAAATTCTATTCCTGGTTGTGATTTCAGTCACAATTTCAGATGTTTTAAATCTCTTGAGAATTCAAAGAGCCTAGCCTCTTCGAGGGTGTGCGGGTTTTCAGGACCTTGCCTCCCTCCCACCAAAATTTACTTTCAAATTCTGGTTTTTATCAAGAGTGTTAGGGAGGTAAGTATGTTCTCATGATGTGAAATAAGTAAATTTATCAAATTTCTTTTTCACGAGTGAGATGACATACTTACCTCCCTAACAGGATCCCGGCCTCGCCACCCCACGGAGGCCTGGTCCTTTGGCTATTGAATAGTTGCTTCTATGTCAGCCAATATTTAGTAACGGAAGTACCGGTGTGCGCATGCGCAGAGGGTGGTGTTTGTCATGTGCATGACTGTGTACTTCCACCTGCCCATTAGGGGCACCTAACTTTTTATAATTCTGAATATTATTGAATTTAGAGCCGATATACTAGTATATCAAGAGTGTTAGGGAGGTAAGTATGTCATCTCACTCGTGAAAAAGAAATTTGATAAATTATTACAGTAGAACAAAGGCAAAAGTTCTGAACACAGTCAAACATGTAGCTCTCTGCAGATGTACAGAGAGAACTGATATTTGAGAGTCCTAAACCCCATTCCCTTTCTGGTGTTCATTCTGAAAAGAATTTTTCTGCAAGCTGTTGCTGTTTAAAAAACAGCAACATCTTATAGCAATATTGTTTCCAAAATGACACCAGAAAGGGAATGGGGTTTAGGACTCTCAAATATCAGTTCTCTCTGTACATCTGCAGAGAGCTACATGTTTGACTGTGTTCAGAACTTTTTCCTTTCCATTACAGGATGTAGCAGAGTTTCTCCAGGATTATAAAGCTGTGGACATTCTGTACGCAGTCATTGCCCAGACTAAAGCACCACGTGTCACTGTAAGTATGCCCACCTTTAGAAGCAGTAAGATATAGATTGTTGCGGGTGGGTTGTTAGTTAGAAACATTGTAGATAAAACTAACCACGTTACCACAACAAACCTTATGCAATAATTTCTTGCTGATGCAACAAAACTGTCTGTGGAATATTAATATGACTTGAACCTGTTGTTACATATATATAAGGCATTAAAAACTTCAGTGACTATTTTCAGAATACCCATTATCAACTTACTGGTATAGTTCAGCGATGAAACTAGTTTTTAACAATATAGCCACCTGGGCCCCTATGCCCAATATTTAAGGAGCACAGTCAATTTTTTAAGGGCCCAATGCTTTAATTAAGATGCATCAGCACACAAAATCCCAGATTTAGAAATACAGGATATAATAATGTAGGAGTTATTAATGTAAAATGTTTTAAATACATTGCTTTCCAGCATAGGCCTTTCACCCATAAATTACATCTATCTCAATTTCATGGCAAGCAAACAGAAAATCTGTTGAATATTTTGAAATTAATATGACTTGAAGCCATTGCTGCCAGTCACATTAATTTCAAACTATCCAACAGAATATGCTATACATTGTAAGAATGTACTTTTTAAGGATTGAAAGAGTTAACGAAACTGGTTCAAGCTGCAATAGAGTCGTCAGATATATAAAATGATTTTCTGTTCACAATCTTAAAATATGAACGGAAAAATTTAGTGAATGGAAAAATTTAGGTCGCCACATTGGCTAGTGATTTTCAAATTTTAGTAGCCCAGCCTAAAATTTGGGCTACTGGGCCCCTGCTAATTTTCATCACTGGTATACATTGTAGTTGCTTTGCAAGCAAGATATTGTTTATTTTGGGATGAGTGATATCGATTGTTTTTAGCAGCCTGAAAGGCCAAGTGAGTTTATGCCATGGTGAAATCCGTCGTCCTGTCATCAGTCTTGCCGGTCCATCCATCAACATTTTCTTTAAAAGTCTACTCCTTAATTGCTTGACCGATTTTAATCAAACTGGCTCAAACTGGATGGAAGGATTCTATGGTGCTTGGTCTCGGAACTTCTATTCACAATTTTGATTGGTCAATTTTTTGAGTGAAAACCTTAGATTTTATGAACAATTTACCGGAAATTGTCAAAACTATTCTGCTTAGCTGCTTGACAGATATGAACTACAGTTGGCTACATTGAAAAGTACCCTATCATGGTAGCCTCCAGAACTTCTATACAGAATTTTGATTAGGGTATGCCCCAGTACATCTCTTCAGAATTTTGATTGGTCTTTTGTTTGGTTGAAAATCTTAGATTTTATTTGTAAAAAGGTACTGGAAATTGTCAACACTCTAGCTGCTTCACAGATTTCAGGAAAATTTGGCTAGAATTGCCACGTCATGGTAATTTTGCTTGGTCATGTTTTGGGCTTAAAATCAGATTTTCTGAAAGATTTGCCAGAAATTGTCAAAATGACTAACTTCGTCATGAACGATTACAGTAATTGATGACGGACTAAGCGTTGTTGTACGAATTATATGTCTTTACTATTTATTAAACATGGCAGCAAAAGCACCCAGTCAAATTAGTTTCAAAATCTTCAATAGCTTACCTGTTTAGTTTTCTGGAAATTGATAGTCAGGGATTTCAAGGATCGATTGTGGGTGGAGCGTAGATATAGATGGGCGGGGCATAGCTAAACCGGGAAAGGTCCATTGGTATTAAAAACAGTTTCGCACATATAAAATTGGCATATGGGTCTGCACTGTTTACAAACGGGCGTGGTGATAACAAATTGGTATATGAGTCTGCGCCCTTTACAAATGGTCCTGCACCATTTACAAATAGGCCAAATTGTTTATTGGGTCACTACAATGATACACCACCGATTATGTGGGTGCAGCTTACCTACAGATTGCTAAGGTATAGCTAAAACTGGATTCCTCCATTAACCTTTGAATGGTCATAATCTGTCAAAGAAATTCAAATTTAATTAATGTCAAGTAGAGACCAAGAGAGGACTGTTTTATAACTTCAGTGGTAAAATTTTAAAAACCACCTTGGCCCGTGAATGGAGATTTCTTAAGACCGCTGCCAAATGGTTAACCCTTTAATGGTCAAATTTAGTCAGAAAACTCAAAATATTTGCTTATTGAATGTCCATTCGCAAGCCAAGAGGAGACTAGTTTTGTAAATTTACCACTGGAAAGACTGACTCGGCTATCAAGCCAGGCATTTCTGTGGTAAATTTTCAAAGATTGTCCTCTCTTGGACTGCAAATGGACATTCATTAAGACCACTGAAGAGGCCGGACCATTAAAGTGTTAAATGCCTAATGGTTGTTATTAACTCACGGATTTAAGGATTGTGCGATGAACATATAGAGTATTGATATTTTTCAGGAAATCTGTGTCGGCATCCTGGGCAATATGGCATGCCTTAGTTCCATATGCAATACTATCTCATCAGATGAGAAACTTGTGTAAGATACCACTACTACTGCTGCGGCTACTGTACTACTACTACTACTACTACTACTACTACCACTACCGCCGCCGCCGCCGCCACTACTACTACTACTACTATTACTACTATTCCTGGAAGAATCAGAGAGGGACATGGCCAAGTTTTCTGATAAATTTAAAGTTCAATTATATATTTCATTGAATGGAGGAATGTATCAGCATTTTGTGTATTAACAAGGGCCATAGAATCGCGGTAGCTGCGGGTTCCAGATTTTTGGGGGGATTTTCCGGATTCTTTCCCCCCACCCCCCCCCCCCCCCCCCCCCTGATCACGCCCAAAGTTGTGGTATTTGATCTGTTCCACATTCTGGTTTTTTTTATCCAGATCACGACCAATGTCAAAAGATCCTCTTGCACGACAAGTTCTTTCATTGTGTTAAAGTTTGAGTCAAAATGGATCAGCAGTTTTTTAGATACAGCCCTGAGTAAACGTTTGTGACTGATTAACTAATGGACTAACTAGCTAACTAAGAGACCTGCTGGTTTATTGAGCTGCTCCCCACAGCTAAAACAGAATATCTTTTAGAGGTTGTTCCAATTCAGCTTCAGTCCCAGAATCGTGAACATTAGCTAGCGTCACAATCAAAGTGACATAAGTCTGTCACAAAAGTGTCCGAGTTGTATGTCTGATTAATTTACAATTTAATAAATGTTCTGTTGGATTTTTTTAAAACTAATTAAACTGGTAGCTGTTGCTGCGATTGGCAGCAACATATATTCCAGAGTCAAATTAGTCTCAGGATGTTCAACATCTTACCTATACCCTTACCATGAAATTTAAATTCTGGGAATTCAGCTTTCAAGGTTCCAAGGTACTTACTCATGCCTTTGTGCTGTTTGGCCAAAGCACGTACTGACCCATGACCTAGATATTTGACACCAAATTCAAAGCAATCCTAACCAGTCACAATATAAAGTGGTGTCCCAAATGTGATTCTACCTTCTTGCATTCGAGAATTATGTTTAAAATATGTGTATTCTGGTACGCACTTTGATCCGATGACCTGGATATTTGACCCTTTGACTGGAAAATTCAAATTCCTATAGCCAGACTTCTGAGGAATCCAGTTTTAGCTATGCCCTGCCCATCTTTAAGTAAGCTCCACCCACACGTTGTCCGTGTTGGGATAGATCGATCCCTGAACTCCCTGACTATCAATTTCCATAAAACTATAACGGTAAGCTGTTGAATATTTTGAAACTAATTTGACTGCGTGCTGTTGCTGCTATTTTGCCCAGTCAAATTAATTTCAAAATATGCAACGGCATGTTTATTAAATAATAAAGACATACAATTCTACAACGACGCTTAGTCCATCATCAAGTAAGCGTTCATCACAAACTTACACTTAGCTGAGTCATTTATGGAGTAATTAATTATGACAGCAACATACACGTCACCTGGGTTTCTCATAAGGATCCTTTTGAGGGTATAGACCCCCAAAATGTAACTGGGGACCCCCAAAGGTTGTGGCAGTGGGACCCATGGGGCCCCTGAAAATCTTGCATGATTGTTAAATATTAATTAGATTTATAGGTTTTTGCACAAAGATGCCCACAAAAGCCGGCATTGGACCCCATAATTCATACCTGTGCACCCATGATACTCTCTAATTATCCCCCCACTTTAGCGAAAAGCAGAGGATTATGTTTTTGCTTTATTCCCCCCACCCCCCGGTTTAGCAAAAAGCGGGGTGATTATGTTTTCACATCCATCCGTGCATCTATCGCACACACAGGTTTTCTTTCAATAACTACTTTTGCTTGGAATATTGTGACAACGCTTCATGGGAAGGTTGTCTATGGTACAGTAGTAGGCCCATCCCTCCGTCCATCCATCCCTTTGTCTCTGAATTTGTGTCCGTGTTGGGTTTTCGTACAATAACTTTATCTTTTCTTGGAGTATTGTGAGGAAACTTGATGGGAACATTGGCTATGGTACTATGGAAATTTACATTATTTTGTGGGTCAGTCAGCCCATCCCTCCGTCCATCTATCCCTTTGACTCTGAATTTGTGTCTGTCCGTCCGTACAAATTATGGGTTTTCGTTCAATAACTTTATCTTTGCTTGGAGTATTGTGAGGAAACTTGATGGGAACATTGGCTATGGTACTAGGGAAATGCACATTATTTTGTGGGTCAGTCAGCCCATCCCTACGTCTGTCCATCCATCCCTTTGTCTCTGAATTTGTGTCCGTCGGTCTGTGCAAATTTTGGCTTTCGTTGAATAACTTTATTTTTTCTTTGAGTATTGTGACGAAACTTCGCATGGCACCAATTCAAGCTTATTATGTAGTGTAGTAAAGCATGCTGAAGCATATATATGCCATTTTTTTAAGATGTCTTATTTATGTGTATCAAGCATAATATTATGATGACATCATGAATTAAACACATTCATCTCGAAATTCCAAAAATGGTGATGGTTTATACAACGCTGCACGGCTTGAATATATGAAGCGATAATTTACCTAATTTTTGTTCTGTAACTTATCCCCTCATGACCTGCCTCCTCGTGGTGGTGCCGGGCAACAGCACAAAATCTGCAGCAAAAGTACAATCTATTCATACGCCATTGCGGGGGGAGGGAGGGGGGGGGTGGGATTATTTGATTTATATCAGCTAGTTTTAGCATGGATGAGAAAAACTGCATGAGAATCCAAATTTTCAGTTTGGGACCCCAAGATTTCAGGTTGGGACCCCTAGATTTCAGGTTGGGACTCCTAGATTTCAGGTTGGGACCCCTAGATTTCAGGTTGGGACCCCTAGATTTCTAAGTGTGGGGTCCATGGGACCTCCACAATGTAGATGCCATGAGAAACACTGCACATCACATACATGTAGTTTAGAGTATGATGTCATTATGATTGATGGATAAACAGGAATCCTCCATTTAAATGAATGTACCAAATTTGGTGTCTATCTTTTGACATTCAGACTATATGCTGCAGATAAACTGGTCAACAGACAGCACTGACAGACAACTAACTGTAATACTGACAGTCAATCAGCAGTCATAAGTAATCACTGAATTGAACAATTACATGGTATTGTTAATTAATGTTAAATATTATTATTATCTCATTTTTTTCAGGGAATTAATTTTATTATTGTTGGGAAACCGTGATCCACCGACATTACTAGAAGTGACCCGGTATGTTTCTGGCAGCGATTTAGTTAAATAGAAAGATGAATTGCCAGAGATTTAGCATTAACCCTTACCACTCTGATGTCAATATTTTATCTTTTGCTGCATCAATAGCAAAGAAATTGGTGTTCATTTTTCAACAATTTTGGTGGACGATGTCGCTGTCTACGACAGTACCATCTTCCACCAAATTTGTTGAAAATGAACACCCGTTCATCCTTTAATTTCATTTTTAAATTTTGATATCAGAGGTAGGGGTTAAACATGTTAACCATGATTCCTAGCATACTGTAACACATTTATACAGTTCAATTTATCGTAATAATATTTGTTCATTCTGCTTGAATTAGGAAATGATTTATAAATCAGGATAATGGATTGTGGGGTAATATACTTGCCTGTGATCTTTTAGATCACCTGACCGAAATGGCCAAGTGGCCTTAGGCCATTGCGACCGTCTGTCCCGCATACATCAACTTTTTCTTTAAACAACTTCTCAAGAACCACTAGCGCGATTTCAATTATGTTTGGCTGAAAGCATCCATAGGGCATAAAAATCCAAGTTTGTTCAAAGGTAGTTAGCTAATTTAAATGGCGGCCATCTTGGATTTTTCCAGATTGATTTTTGTCTCGCCTCTGAAGCAGAAAGCGAGAGATAGGAATCACTAATACTGATTGCGTTGACATTTGAGCACTTTTGGTTAAGGTTTTTAAATCAACTTATTTTTCAAAATGGCTCATCCAATTTGAATGAAACTACATAAGTGATCTATACTATACAGGGATGTGATCTTCATTACAATAGATTTAATTTTGGGACATTTTAACAACTTTTTTCACGATTTTGCACTTGGACCTTTTTCATGTATTTTAGAAAGTGCACTTTTGGTTACAGTTTTTAAAGCAATTTATTTTTTAACAATGAGTCATCCGATCTCAATGAAACTTTACAGAATTGGTCTATACTTATGCAGGGGTGCATAACAACAGATTTCATATTGGGGGCATTTACTATTTTTTCCATGGTTTTGGACTTTTTTCATGTATTTTGCCAAGGTATACTTTTGGTTACGGTTTTTAAACAGACTTATTTTTCAACAATGACTCAACAGATTTCAGTGAGATATTACAGAACTTTTTCTATACTATACACGGATGCAATTTGCATGACAACAGATTTAACTTTTTGGGAATTTTAGCCATGTTTTTCATGGCTTTGGACTTTGAACTTTTTTCATGTTTTTCTGGTTAAGTTTTTAGCTCATCTGGCCTGAATGGCCAAGTGAGCTTATGCTGTGGGGACCATCCATCCATTTATCTGTCCTTCAACTTTTTCTTTAAACGACTTCTCAAGAGCCACTGGGCCGATTTCAATTATATTTGGCATGAACCATCCATAGGGCATGAAGATCTAAGTTTGTTGAAACGCAGCCGGGCGGTCAATTTAACTAGCGTGATCTTGGATTTTGGCCGATTTTTAGAAACATCTTTAAAGATCTCCGAAACCATAGTTCAAGAGCTGAACCAAGTTTGCTCAAGTGAACTTGATTGGCCAAATGGTTTGTCGGCCATCTTTGATGACCTAGTTTTCACGAAACTATCTCCAGAACCGGTGAACGGATCGGGCCGAAAGTTGGGAGATATGATTAGGGACTAAGCGCCATTAGAGTTTGTTCAAGGGAAGTTGATAGGCAAACAAACATGGCCACCGTGGACCAGTCAAAATGTAGCATGTTTGACGGCCATATTTGATGGATTTTGAAGCCGAAATTGGTTTTGTATAGGTATATTGCTGTGCTGGTTTAAAATTTGCCGCTTGAAACTGTTGGATAAACGGTTTGGTGGCCATCTTGAGATCGTTTTCCCACCAAAGACTCCCATGCTAAAGCAATGGGAAAATTAAAATGTCTTCTACTTGAGAACCACTAGGCAGATTTAAATTATATTGTATTTAAGGAAGCATCCTTAGGGCATAGATATACAAGTTTGTTACGTCAAAGTCGATCGCCCGATTTAGCCGGTGGCCATCTTGGATTTTGACAGATCTTTAGAAATGTCTAAAAATCTTATCCGACACCACTTGGGGTGGAGGTTTGGGGTGGAAGTTGGGAGAGTGTCGATTCAAACCTCATGAAACAGCATCTAGGTCAAAAGCTGGGCCACATTTATTAAAGGGAGATTGATTGGCCAAATGCTTCGGCGGTTATCTTGGATGACCTAGTTTACGCAAAAATAACTTCTTTTCCAGAACTGCTAAATGGATTGGGCTAAAATTTGGGAGGTATGGTTAGGGGCTAAGGACCATATAAGTTTATTATAAGGGAAGTTGATAATCGAAAAAACTGCCCGACCCAAATGTAGCGTGCTAGGCGGCCGTATTTGACTATTTTTTTTATGGATTTTGAACCCGAAATTCTGATTTTTGAAATTGTCGAATAAATTGTTTAGCATCCATCTTTGGACTTTCCCACCCGAAAAACTGTCATACTAAAGCAATGGCAACCTTAAAGGTTTGTCCGTCCATCACTTGTTCCATTAAACAACATCTCATAAACCACTAGACTGATTTCAATTATATTTGGCGGCAAGCATCCATAGGGGATAGAGATCCAAATTTATTCAAATGAAGCCGATCAGTCCATTTGGCTAGCAACCATCTTGGATTTTGGTCGATTTTTAAAAATGTCTAAATATCTTCTCCAAAACTTCTTGCGCGATTGATTCCAAACTTATGAAGCACCGTCTATGGTAAAAGCTGAACCAGTTTTGTTAGAGGGAACTTGATTGACCATGTGCTTCAACAGCCATCTTGGATGACCTAATTGTCAGAAAAATTACCTCCCAAAACTGGTTTTGTTTAGGTCTTGGGTACGGTGATTTCAAATATTTCACTTTAGAACCTGCCAAATAAACAGTTGTGGCCGTCTTAGATTTTATCCCACCAACCACTCCCACAGTAAAGCAATTGGAAATTTAAGTTGCTTTCTCAAGAATCATTGGACTGAGTGTATTCAAATTTGTTAGAATGCTTCCTTGTTCTTGTTACAATTTTGGCATTCCCTACATTTTGAGCCTCTTGTTGCAAATCTGGCCAATAACTTACGGATCTACTTATTGGCAAGGTCTTTTCTAGTTGAAATGCCTATGTACCAGGGGAGCGATACAGGCCCCTTGTGCCTATTGTTTTTAATGGATGACACTTCAGAGATTCTGGGTAATTTAATGCCATCATTGTGCTAGAACATGATGTAACTATGCTGGGTAGCGTAAAAGATCATAGGGCAAACAAACATTTATTATGACATGAATAAATATTTATATCATGGATAAAACTGTTGGATATAGTTTGTTATTTTATCCTAGGTAATAGGAGAATAATTAATGGAAAATAACATTGTATCACTTTCCAAAACTAATTGTACTATTTAGATCACAACCGGCGGAGATTAACCATTTATACCTTTAAATTTTGTTCCTCAATTTCATAAGAACTATACAAGGAAAGCTGTTAAATATTTTGAAAAGTATTTGACTGGAACCTCTTGCTACCATATAGCAGCATCAGCTCCTACTTCAATTAGTTTCAAAATATTTAAAGAAATGTTTCTTACATCATAAAGAATTTGCTTTTCACATCAAGAGTATACTTACCTCCCTAATACTTTTGATATTGCTAAATATTGGCGTTCACTCAATAAAACACTCAGATTAAAAACAGTTAGGTGCCCCTACTGGGCAGGTAGACAGAGGTAGTCAGGCGGATGCTGGCCCCACCACCGCGCATGCGCCGACTACTACTACCTCTTTGCTAATTTATTGGCAGAGAGTTCACATGCGTTTGTGCTTGTTAAAAAGTTTTCACTCGTTTACCTGTGTAAAATAGTCTGAATATACCTGGAAAGAAAGAGAAAGATGTCAGAAAGGGCGACTTCTCCGGAGGAGGGAGCTGGATCTCTTTATCAGGTGATTTCAACTATATTCTAGCGAGTTTTTCCCCGGTGTAATGTGTTTCCGGGACTCGTGTTTAACGTGATGAGCGCCGGTTTGAGTTGGTTTTTTCAACTCGGTGCTATATAAGTCTAATCTCTCTTTGTGTTTATGTCCACAGGTATGGATTTGCATTATTAGTGGACATCTCAGCACAGGAGGGTTTGTTTCTCTCCACCACGGTTCCATTTCCTACTAATACTGTTAGGTTATCTAACCAAAAAATCTATGCTCAGTGAGTTGGAGGCTTGATATAAATGTCTTCTCACTTTGCCCTCTTGATCCAATTCCTTCCCCTTAGGTGGAGAGAGTTAAGAGGCGTAGTCTTGGTGGAGTGCTCCAGTGCATCACGTTGGATGGTTTGTCTATACCAGGTGTCAGGTATCTGATTAATGATATGAGGTGATATGAATTATTTGAAAAAATATTGACTGTTTTATACCATTGTTATCATTGGGTATCTGATGGTGTGTAGTCTGAATATCCATGTGAGGTTGTTCTAGTTGCGAATACAATTCGTCCTTGCACTTGGATGCTTGTTGCGGACCGATTTAATTTCTGTCAAGGGATTGATGACGTCATAATCAGCCTTGCTCTTTATTAACATTTAAAGTTTTGTCCAACGTTGGTTTTTCTTGATTACTGATCTTTATGATCTTGTCCCTCTCTTTTAGTTTGGTTTTGAGTTTCTAACCTTAACGAACTTACTCATTGTCCTCGTCCTTTGTCCTGTTTCAGAGACCTGGTTGTCCGTCCTGTGGCCGGTTTCTGAAGGATCGGTTTGTTCCCCATTTGTGCTTCAGCTGCAGTCCCTGTGGACCGCTGCTTAAGTGCGACGTATGTAAGCAATGGGGGGGGGGCGAACTGATATCTGACTTTTTGTCGTTGCAGGCAAAGGAGAAGGGCGTGGAGGAGGAGAGGAAGGCGAAGAGAGAGAGTGTTTCGAAGAAGGGTAAGAGGAAGGCCTCGTCCGCGGTGGACATGGAGGCCTTCCGGTCCGAAATGTTGGAGAGATGCAGAGGACAATAAAGCTGGCGGATTTGTGACAAAACTGAATACATTCTACAATCCACCTGGAAATGGTGTCCTTAGACGCCCTGCCATGGGGTTCAATATATGACAACCATAACGCTGACTTGTTGGTACGCCACTCCGAAGCGCGAGCAATTTGAAGTGCTCCGTCGTGCGAGCGTTCGCGCAGCACCCCCTGCGTATCGTCCCCTGCAGGCTCGAGGTGGAGGTGGCCAGGTCAGAGGCCAGCCACCATCGCAGCGACGGCCTAGGCCGCGTGCGATTCGGCCCGCAGCGAGGGGGGCGCAGGCTCCCCAGGCGCAGCCAGTCAGGCAGCCACCCACGCACCGAGGTGCGCGCGGTGCTGGGCATGGCGCGCGGGGATCTGGTCGCGGTAATCGGGCCTGAAGGGCCGGTTACCACAGTGGGAACCACTCCGGTGTTTCTGGCCGAGAAGACAGTGCCACTCTCGCACTCCTTATGTCCACCTCTCTCCCTAGGTGGACCGGTGGGCGGCCGATTGGCCGGCCACTTGCCAGAGTGGAAGCGGTTGACTCAGGACCGTTTAGTCTTGCGATGGCTTTCTGTCGGCTATCATCCCGATTGGATGACAGGCCCGCCATCGCGACTGTCTCTCGTGCCGATCTGGACTCCGATTCCGAGAGATCCAGATCAAAGGTTGTGTATCGAGGAGGAGATAAATTCCCTCATACAAAAAGGAGCTATTCAGCCGGCGCAGAGGTGCCCGGGCTTCTATTCAACCGTGTTCTTAGTAACAAAAAACACCGGAGGGTGGAGGCCGATTCTCAACCTCAAGCCATTGAACAAGTTCATAGAGACGCCCAGTTTCAAGATGGAGACTGTGCGCTCGGTGTTGGCGGGGTTAGAGCAGGGAATGTGGACATGTGGACAGCTTCAATAGATTTGAAGGATGCTTATTTCCACATTCCCATAGAGAGGAGTTTCCGTCGCTTCCTGAGATTTGCATTCCAGGCCAGACAGTGGGAATTCAGGGTATTACCCTTCGGAATTTCCACGGCTCCTCGGGTCTTCACCCGTGTGGTTCTCGCGATCACGGCATACCTCCGCATGAGAAGCATAGCAGTCCACACGTACATAGACGACTGGCTGTTAAAAGCACACCACCGGGAGACAGGTTGATGTGGCCAAGGCTCACAGTGTCCGCGGTGTCGTGGCATCCACTGCCCTGTTTAGTGGGGTCCCTGTGGATGACATTATGTCCGTGGCTCAGTGGCACTGTGAGTCAAGTTTTACAGACCATTACCTCCGTGACACCTCAAATCCTCTTGCCTTGTCGATTTTGAAACAATAATCGCCTGTATGTTTTATGAGGAGCGTTTCCTCGTTGCTTATATACATCACATTTAAGTAATGGTAACACCCACTTGTCGGGACTGCATCAGGCTTCTCTACTGGGAACGTGATGACAGCTTCCAAGTTCAACAAGGTCAGTCTTGTTTATGTGTTGTTCATTGTTAAATGTATTACCCGTTATTATTAATCTGGTGATGGTTTGTGTGGATTGTGGTTCATAGAGAGTATACGAAAATGGAGTACTTTCGTCTCTGTCCTGTAGTACGTGGCACTAGTACGTAGAGAGCGTATAGGACATTGAGGTCATCTAGTCTTCCTCCCAGGAGGGGGGGGGGGGCGGGAGCGCATATGACATTCGGTCATCTCTCATGCATCGGTTGTGTTATCCGATGGTTTTTCAAATCCTGACTGTGTTCTCACACAGTTTTCAGACGTTTTTAAGTGCCGTAAACGCGTGAAAGCGTATAGGGAAGAGCTGGTCTTTTGACCTCGCCTCCCTCCCGCCAGATTCACTTTCGAATTCTGGCAATATCAAAAGTTTTAGGGAGGTAAGTATACTCTTGATGTGAAATAAACGAAATCTAGGATTTCTTTTTTCACGAGAGAGTTGATACTTACCTCCCTAGATACGGACCCGGCCTCTCCACCCCACAGAGGCTCGGTCTTCAGGCTCTTAGTAGTTGCATGTGTGTCAGCCAATAAATTAGTCAGAGGAAGTAGTAGTCGGCGCATGCGCGGTGGTGGGGCCGGCATCCGCCTGACTACCTCTGTCTACCTGCCCAGTAGGGGCACCTAACTGTTTTTAATCTGAGTGTTTTATTGAGTGAACGCCAATATTTAGCAATATCAAAAGTATTAGGGAGGTAAGTATCAACTCTCTCGTGAAAAAAGAAATCCTAGATTTCGTTTAGTTTCTGGTATGTAAGGTTTAATAAGTTAATGGACCTTTCCAGTTTTAACTATACCCCGCCCATCTCTAGCTAAGCTCCGCCCACACCTCGCTCGTGTTGGGATCGATCGATCTCTGAACACCTTGACTATCAATTTCCAAAAAACTGCACAGATAAACTGTTGAATATTTTGAAACTAATTTGACTGGGTGCCGTTGCTGCCAAAGGCAGCAACAGGGCCCAGTCAGATTAGTTTCAAAATATTCAACAGCATGTTTATTGAATAGCAAAGAATTACAAACACATACAATTCATACAACGTGTCGGACTTTGAGATTTGCTGATGGTCTATATGGAATACTTTGTGACGTAATGATTGTGACGTCATCATACACGTGCTGAGCTGATTATGACGTCATACGAGGTCAGATGATGGATGGATACTCTGGAAAGGTGAATTGCTCTTAGATGATTTTGATCAGTCTATCACTATTGATATTCTAGCTCTAGTTTGGTGTAAAATAGACCTTTCCAATTTATCAATCAATGATGTATAGGATGACCTCATTATCAATTAGGTGACGTGTAGGATGATGTCATAATCAATTGCGTCATGAATAACATAGATAAGTTAGTCACGAATGCTTAATTGATGACGGATTAGACTTTGTTGTACGAATTGTATGCCTTTACTATAATTTAATAAACGTTTTGTTGAATATTTTTAAACTAATTTGACTGGGCTGCCTTAGGCAGCAACAGCACCCAGTCAAATTACTTTCAAAATATTTAACAGCTTACCTGTAGCTTTCTTGAAATTGATCGTCATGGAGTTCAAGGATCGATTGATCCCAACATGGTCAAAGCATGATGGGTGGGGCATAGCTAAAGCTGAATTCCTCTATTACACTCTTATGTTCCACTGTTTTACCGTGTCAGGTTAGTGCATACATGTCTGTCAGATCGTATGGCAGCGATGCTCTGGATGAAAGCGATAAAGGCATCCACCTCTATTCTCGAAGATGTTACCTATGTGTTTTGCAGTTCCACAAATAGTAAGTTCCTAAACTAATCTTATCCTGGGTATAATACATGTATGTAGACTTGCGCAATTACGTAATTAAAGCGAAAATCGTGATTATTTTTTAAATCATGAATTCATATGGTTAAGAATTATATAATCGAATAATCCTGAATGATTTCTACTGCATAAAATATTTAAATTCCAACCTTTTAATTACTTTTTAATGAGATCTGTCACGTAAATTGACATTTTGCTCACTGAATGTATGTCCATTTGCAGGCCAAGAGAAGACTATTTTTGAACATGTATCACGAGAATGATTGGTTCAAGAATTGAGATTTTGCTTAGTGAATGTGTGTCCATGTGCAGGCTAAGAGAAGACTATTTTTGAAAATGTATCAGTTGAATGATTGGCTCGATAATCGAGCCAGGCATTCCAGTAATACAGTTTCAAAAATAGTCCTCTCTTGACTTGCAAATGGACATGTCTAAACACCATTGCAGCTTCCATCATTAATATTCTTTTGTTGTTATGTCTTGGTTATTTGTAGGTTTGTACCCAAGCTAATTAATCGAGTAATCACAATGGACCTTTCCATTTTTAGCTATGCCCCGCCCATCACTAGCTAAGCTCCACCCACACCTCGCCGTGTTTGGATTGATCGATCCCCGAATGCCCTAGCTATCAATTTCCTGAAAACTATACAGGGAAGCTGTTGAATATTTTGTAACTAATTAGACTGGGTGCTGTTGCTGCCATAGAATATTTATTAAATAGTAAAAGCAAACAATTTGTACAACAGCCCATAGACCGTCATCAAATATGCGTTCGTGACGTACTTATAGACGTCATTCATTATGATGTCATTGTACACATCACGCATTTCATTATGACGTCATATGATGGGTGGGGTACTCTGGAAAGGTGAATTATTGTTAAATAATCGATCATAATCACTCATAGCAATAATCTCACAAGCCCAGTGGACATGTATATGTATGTCATAAATGAGGCACCTAAAACTGAGGACACTATATCAAGTTCTTACAAACTGATGGACGGATTCCAATCAGAATTAATAGAGGAAATTAGTTTGAAAATATTCAATAGTTTACATTATCTGTATAATTACTTCGAAATTGATATTATGGTGTTTCAGAGTGGGAATGCCTGTTAGAATAACTATCATAAATCTAGACCTTTCTAGATAACTGTATATCATATATAGTCATGATGTATCTTTTCATTTTAGTTCCAATAGTTTGTTTTTCAACTCTATACGTCCATCTGTTCCACTACCTCTCAGTGACATCTGTGTGTCCCTTGCCATCTATGCTTTGTGTAGTAAATTGTCTTTCATTGCCTTCTCATCTCAAATGGGTTCTTCGTGGCTTGGGGTTGAAAAATTTTAATTTATCAAGTCTTAAATGTTGTTCTTGCGTTATTCTGTGTCCACCAGTTGAACTACTTCACAGTACTGCTGAGTTTGTCGATAAAGCGATGGCTCTCGACGATGACTTGTGCTTAGTCTGGGCCAGCGTGGAGCTAGTGTCTGCTCTCCTCGAAGCAATCAAGCAGATAGGGTGATGTCTTACCTTGTATTTCTACCACATTCTAGTGCCACCCACTGATATAAATAACCACAGTGCTAATGAACTTCTAACAGTTGCATTTGTTTGCTTTCTACATATTCTACATGACTTCTCAGTAATCATTAAACTTTACTTGTATTTGTTCAATGCCAAAGTTACAATAACCTTTAGTGGTCAAAATGGCCAGAACAGCTGCTGCAGTGGTATTAAGGAGTCTCGAGTTTCCGACCAAGTGAAGCCTAATTTTTAAACATTTCTTACCGGAATAACTCTCCCAATAATTGAGCCAGTCATTCCAGTGGTAAATTTTTAAAAATAGTCCACTTGTCCTGCAAATAGACATTCACTAAGCAAAGATTTCAGTTCTTTGCACCAATCTCACCCATTAACGGCTTAACCCTTTCGCCACACAAATCCCTGAAAAAGTATATTCTGTATGATATAAAACTGATTCTGTTGAATAATTTGAAATTAATTTGCCTGGAAGCCAATGCCTTCCAGTCAAATTAATTTTAAAATATTCAACAGTTTTCCTCTATGGTACATGTAGCGTTGAAAAGGAGATATGGATAATTCATCTGTGAAAGGGTTAATATGGCTATTTTGTACAATCACCATAGTATGCACCTTTTCCATGATGATATGAAAATGCATAATACTCTTATAGACTTGTTTTCTAATAGTTATTTTGTATGTCTCTGTTTTTCTTGCAGAAAAGACAGCTATAACACATGTGATTCTTTCATTCACATTTGTCAGCTTCTATCAACTATAGAGCCTGGTGTTAAAGCTTTAGGTATAATTCGTTCTGTTGAATGATGTATGAAAATAAAAGTGTGTGTGTGTGTGCGCCTGTGCTTCCACAACACTTAAACCACTCAGATCAGAAAATGAGGAATTCTTTATGTTGTATTTTATATACTGTTGCTACCAAAAGATAAACCACTTTCATGCCTTGAAGTCATGACACGGGAATGAATTGAGAGGTAATTGGTGAATTTCTTCTCTTAGTCTTAGTGTATATGGCCAGAAATCAACCTTCATAGAGTTATGACATCATTGTCAACAGCTATGGCTTGTGTTTCATCCCATCACCAGGGCACTATCGCATTTGTTTGTTCTTTCCCCTATCTTCCGCCATGTCTCTCTTGCTCAGCCCCTTTTCTGTTTCCCTTTTGGTGACTGTGTTACATGAATCATGTGGATTTGCTTCTCGGTGCATTGGTAAGTGCTCAACAATCTAACTATCTAGAAGTTGTTTATATCTTTACTGAGCTTCCAATTTAAATCATCCATGCAGATAAATTGTTGAAAGTTTTGAGAGTAGTTTAACTAAACGTTGTTGCACTTCCAGTCAAATTAATTTTAAAATATTCAGCAGAATTTTGCTTACAAATGAATTGCTCATATCTGACCTTCAGTAAAAAATGTGCACACCAGTAAGTGTTTATTCTTTCAAGATATGAGAAATAAATTAATATAATTCACTCCCACCTCACCCCACCCAACGACTTAGTATGCTGTATGTGTAAACAGTTTGTCAAACAGTATCAAATTGTCAATAATGAACTACTTTGTGAAGGTTTCTTAGCGCCATGTATAGTGTGATGCTTCTTGTCTACGCATTCACTTTTGTACAAGCGAGAAAGATAAAAGAGATGTTAGCCATTCATGTTGGTGTGGTGGAATATTAACCACAATCCTATGTAATTTTTTAACAACTTTATACCATTCTCTTTCTCTCAGTGTCACATGCCAGTGGCCTGTATCATGTGTTGCTGCACTATTTGGAACGAGTGTGTAAGGAGGATATAGTAGTTGTGGATGATGAGGCTAGTCTGGCCTCAGCACTGTCAGTCATGAATATACTCTTTGTCTCTGATGCTGAAACAATGAACAAGTGCCTTAGAGGTAAGCATGAATGAACTTAATTATCATCCCATTTTCAAGATACAGTTAATAGAGTTTGAAGACCTGCCTTATAGATTGTGATACTGGCCTCTTAAAGTCATCCTGAAGCAATAACATTAGAAAGCTGCCATTTTAGTTTGATATTTGTAGCCACCATTATTAGGTCATCTGGCCAAGCTTATACCATGGCGACCATCCATCTGTCTGTCCATCCGGCATCTGGCCATCAACATTTTCTTCAAATGACTTCTCATGATCCACTGAGCAGATTTCAGTTATAGTTGTCAGACAGAAGTCCTTCATTCATAGAAATGTACGTCTGTTAAAATGAAGCTGATCGGTCAATTTGGCTGGTGGCCATCTTGGATTTTGGCCGGCTTTTAGAAACATCTTTAAAAATCTAAATCGCTTGGGGGATCGATTCAAAACCCATGAAACATCATCTACTGTAGGGCAACAGCTGAATCAATTTTGTTCAAGGGAACGTGATTGATCAGATACTTCGGAGGCTATCTTGGATGATCTAGTTTTCGCAAAAAGAACTTCCAGAACCACTGAATGGATCGGTCAGACAACTGGGAGATATGATTAGGGCCTAAGGACCATTAATGTTTGTTCAAGGGAGGTTAATATGTCAAAAAAAGCATGGGCTGACATGGACAAATCAAAATGTAGCATGTTTGGCGGTCATATTGGATCTTTTTATTTGATGTATTTTGAAGCAAAAATTGGTTTTAGACTTTTTTGTTATTGTAATTTTATATTTTCCACTGTCGTTGCGACATCAGGTAAACAAGTTTATTTATTTCATGCCAAAAATTTCCATAGTATGGTTAAAGCAATGCGAAATTTAAAATGCCTTCTTGAAAACCACTGGTCCGATTTTACCCCAATTACTTGGTAGGGCACATCCTTATCGTTCTTGCAGTTCTGGTCAAACCTTTTGGTTCTACGTATAGGTGATGGCCTTTCTAGATGAAATGCCTATGTTCTAGCTTCAGCGATACAGGCCCATTGAGCGTCTTGTTTTAAGATGTAATAGATCATCAGTTTGCTAGTAGTATCTCAGTGGACTTACATGACAAAAGTGAGCCATGAATAGAGGGATCCATTTCTAGCTAGGCCCCATCCATTTCTAGCTAAGCTCCGCCCACTTTTAAAACTTGAATTGTCACAATCTAAATCTCAAGTTAGCTATACACTCTGTCAGGTAAGCTCTTAAACATTTTGAAACTAATTTGACTCGAGCTGTTGCTGCCTAGGGCACCACCAGCTCCCAGTCAAATTAATTTCAAAATATTCAACCGATTATTTTTAAATTGTATTTTCGTCAAAGACATACAATTCCTACACTTTTGTGATGGATTTTTCAATTTTCGGAATGGAGCTATCCATTATTTTTATTGTGGCATCAGCTAACATGTGACATATTTGATATGATATCAGATACTTGAGTCACATATCGGATCCATCCATTACATCACCAAATTGTGTTCATGCTACCCTCTCCCCATAACAGGAAAGTAATTTCAGCTATAATTTAGCTGTGATGTGTTACAGATGAGAAACTTACTAGATGTCTTTTGAAAATTCTTGAACAACAGCAACCAGGAATTAATGAATCATCAAAAAACAGCAGCCCCGTTGAGCCGCATAACTGCCATGATCTCATGAAGGGAGATAGCTCTTCTCAAGGTGATAAGGAGATGGAACCAAAACATAGTGCTTCAACATCACAGGTTTCCATAGCGGAAATGCAGACAGATGGTCACGTGACTGATGAGAGTAATTTGATTGTAATAAATAATAATTCTGTTAAAGATTCATATTCAGAATCTGGAGAGTTATATACGTGTTTGAGGGGATTCATAATTGATAGTTTCACAGTTTTAACAAAGGAGGTAAGTTTATAGCGACAATCAATGTTAATAATATTGGCATTTAATCGTACAGTACACCTCAGAAATAACACAACATGTACTGTTGAATATTTTCAACATAATTGGATTGGATGACATAGCACATTGCTGCCTTACATTGCTGACTATCTTCCAATCCAATTATATTCAAAATATTCAACAGAACATTTCTTACATTGTGCTCAAAATTGTACTAACTAAAGTGTTTCTTTTTTATGTTTTCGAAATATTAACTTATTTATGAGCTGTGCTGTAGTATGGATCAATTGTCTGTGTTTTTTTCAACCATTGTTAATCCATTTTATGCTGCATGTCATGAGTGATAGGCTATTTGCTAATGCTAATCGCTTGTTGATTATCTTAGAAATGTAATGTGCTATATTTTCTCACCTTGACTGAAAGGCCATGCAAGTGACTATAATATATATTATAACTTGTTGCTCAGAAATAACTGAATTTTGTTTCCAAAAGGAACCGTACAGTTGCATATTTTGAACATAATTGGAGTGGACGATATTGCAGTCTAACATGCCTACGGCTAAACGTTATTATGTTCAAGATATTCAACTGTATGATTTGTTTTGTAACCAGGATTTCCTGATTTTCGCCATGATTCAGATAAAAGAACCCGGATCCAGGTCGGATCAAATTCTAGATCGATTGATATCTTGGAAACTACTGCTCCAATTTTAAAGGGTGGGCAATCAATGGACCTTTCCCTTTTTAGCTATTCCCCGCCCATCTCTAGCTAAGATCCACCCAAACCGCACTCGTGTTAAAATCGCTGAACCTCCTGACTATCAATTTCCAGAAAACTATATATGTAAGCTGTTGAATATTTTGAAACTAATTTGACTGGATGTTCTGCTGCCGATGGCAGAAATAGCGCCTAGTCAAATTAGTTTCAAAATATTCAACAGCGTGTTTATTAAATAGTAGAGACATACAATTTCTTACAATGTGTCAAACTATTTAGAGTTAAAGACATGCCTAATAGAATCATTTATGAAGTAATGATTATGACATCCTACACGCCGCTTAGCTGATTATGATGTCAGCTCATCGATGGCTACTCTGGAAAGGTGAATTAGGATTCCACAACTTTGGACATAATATGAAAAAATCCGGAAAATATTACAAAACTCTGGAAATTCCCCCCAAAAATTAGGAAAACATTTTACAATGTGACAAGAATAGGAAGGTGATGGAGGGTCTGCGATCTCCGATTGCTCTTGTTTTCAGATATGAAACTTCTTGGATAGCTAGGTGGATTATAAGTATAAGAAAATTACTATTAATCTTTGGCTCAAAATACCAAGGCCACTATTACCAAGGAAATCATGGGGTTTTTTCAGAATAATACCCCGATTACTAACAAAACTATTTTAGTAATATTTGGTATTTGATCTCCCCTGAATCGGAGCTATATCCCTATTATTTATGGGACTGAAAGTCAACAGTCAAAGGCCATGGCAACTAACATTACTAATGAGGAATTGTTTATATCCACACGATAAAGTTCTAATGTCACATGTAATCAAAACAATTTTGATCATAGTTGATCAAATGCATTCACTCGGTTGGAAGTAAAATTTGTATTTTTAGCTCACCTGGCCTGAAAGGCCAAGTGAGCTTATGCCATGGCGATCATCCGTCATCCAATCGTCAACTTTTCTTCTAAACGACTTCTTCTCAAGAACTACTGGGCCGATTTGAATTATGTTTGGCAGGAAGCATCCTTAGGTGAGAGGGATCCAAGTTTGTTCAAACAGAGCTGATCGGCCAATTTGGTCAGCGGCCATCTTGGATTTTGGCCGATTTTAGGAAACGTCTTTAAAAATCTTCTCCAAAACCGCTTGGGGGATTGATGCAACCCTCAGGAAATATGATCTAGGACAAGAACTGAACCAAGTTTGTTCAAGAGAACTTGATTGGTCAAATGGTTTGGTGGCCATCTTGATTGACCTAGTTTTAGCGAAAACGACTTTTACAGAGCCGCTGCAGGGATCGGGCCGAAATTTGGCAGATTAGGGACTAAGGGCCATTAAAGTTTGTTCAAGGGAAGTTGATTTGTCAAAAAACATGGCCGCTGTGGGCCAATCAAAATATTGCATTTTTGGCGGCCATATTGGATTTCTTTATTTGATGGATTTTGAGGCTGAAATTGGTTTTATATGTGTCTTTGGGTATTCTGATCTCAAATTTGCAATTTTCTATGTGGTCAGATAGACGGTTTGGCAGTCATCTTGGATCATTTTCCTACCATAAGCTCCTATACTAAAGCAATGGGAAATTTAAAATGTCTTCTCGAGAACTGGGACAATTTCAATTATATTTGGCAGGAAGCATCTTTCGGGCATAGAGATTCAAGTTTGTTGAAACGAAGCTGATCGGCCAATTGGGTCTTGGAGTTCGGCAAATTTTTAGAAATGGCTTTAAAAATCTTCTGAAACTGCTTGGGATCGATGCAGACCTCATGAAATATGAGCTAGGGCTAGAGTTGAGCCAAGTTTGTTCGAGGGAACTTAATTTGCCAAATGGTTCGGCGGCCTTCTGGGATGACCTAGTTTTCGCGAAAATGACTTCACCAGAACCGCTGAATGGATCGGGCCGAAATTTGACTGATATGTAAAAAAAAACATGTCCGCCATGAATCGTTCAAAATATAACATTTTTGACGTTCATCTTGTATTTTCTACAGATTTCTGAGAAAAACATAATAAGACTTAAAACATTAACCACTGGACCAATTTTAATAAAACTTGGCTAATCTTTCTTCACAGAAATTTGATTGGTAAATTTTTACAGTGGCCATCTCTCTTAACTTCAAGAGTATACTTACCTCCCTAACACTCTGATATCTCCAAATATCGACTTTCACTCAATAAACACTCCGAATAAAAAAGTTAGGTGCCCCTACTGGGCCGGTAGTCAGATGCCAGTCCGGTGGATGCTAGTTCCAACCTCGCGCATGCACAGACTAGCACTTCCTCTTTTCCAATTTATTGGCAAAGAGACACATGCGTTAATTTGTCCTAAAAGTTTTTTGCTTGTTGTCAACACTTTCTGAAATTATTATCACCTGAGATTATATCCGAGCGTGGGAAATCGCCAGAGGATGGCCCAGGACCAAGTCATCAGGTGATTTCAACTACATATTTGTCTAATTTAGCGTTTTAGTCTCGTTGTAATGTGTTTCCGGGACTCGGGCTTAGACGTGTTAAGCGCCTAAAAAACTGGTTTATGGCGCTATGGAATGCTAATCTCTTTGTGTTTGTGTCCACAGGTATCTATCTATGATTGAAAAGGACAACACATCATCAGAGGGTTTGTTTTTCTAACTAACATGTTAGGGAACTAATCAAAATCTATGCCCAGTGAGTTGGAGGTCTCATAAGATCTCACTTTGCCCTCTTGGTCCACTTCCCTCCCTTAATGGTGGAGAGCTCAGAGGTCATAGAGATTTGTGGAGCTTCCAGTTCATCAGATCGGAAGGTTTGTCTATGCTAAAAGACGCAGGTATTTTAGTTATGATATTAGGCGGTTCGATTTATTTGTAAATATTTCTGAAATCTGCTGCCAATTTATCATTGTTTATCTGATGTTTGCATAGTCTGTCTTTACTATCCTTTCCAGTTAGTATGTTCTGGATATGAATACAATTCGTCCTTACATCTGGATATTATTTTCGAGTTGGAGTAACTTCTTATTTTTGAAGTTATGATGTCATAATCAGCCTTGCTCCTTTATTATCAATTACAAAGTTTTGTGCAACGCTGGTTTATCTGTTAGTTACATTGTAGTGGTCTTTATGGCCACCAGTTCTCTTTCTTATTTTGCTTTTGAGTTACTAATTCATTAACTAAAATTCTCGTTGTCTTTGTCTTCTGACCTTTTTTTCAGAAGCCTGATTGTCCTTCTTGTGGAAGGTTTCTGAAAGAGAGATTCGCCCCCCCCCCCCCATCTATGTTTTCAATGTAGTCCTTGTGGGCCATTGCGAAACTGTGACATCTGTAAACAGTGGGGTGGAGGGGGGGTAGCTAATGTCTGAATTTCTATCATTGCAGGCCAAGGAGAAGGCGTTAGAGGAGGAGAGATGAACGAGGAAAGAGGGTCTGGGTAAGAGGAAGGCCTCATCCACCATGGATGTGGAAGCCTTCCGTCTTGAGATGATGGGAGAGATGAAGAGGACAATAAAGGATTTGGTACCAGAGTTGTTTCGTGGCGTGCTTCCTGGACCAAATCCTTTATTGTCGTCTTCTGCTCCGGAGCAGATAATGCCCACCTCTGAATCGGTACTCTGTAGGGACTTTGCAGTTTTCGTCTAAGATTCAGAGGTGGCCCCATTAGAGGGGGCAGTCCACTATGAGGACACTGGCAGCAGGCTTGCCGCGTCAGTTGTTCGTGGACAGGTGTCACTGGAGCCTGGTTCCCGCTTATCAGGTTCCCAGGATTATCCGCACCCTACAGGTACCACTACCTTTTATGGTACCTGTCCTGGCCAGTCTGGGTTGGCATTCTTCACCCACCCAGAGTCTAACCTTTCTGGCCAGGAAGACGAGGATTATCTGTTGCGTCCTCCTGGCGCCGTGGCCATGGAGACTGACGTACACTCACCCCTCGCGGGGAGCATGGGTGACATTTTCCATACGACTACTCGCCCAGGAGTTGTGTGCAGATTCCTTTCATCGGAGCCAGACTTCAGCTGTTCTCAAACCAGTGGGAATAGGTTGTGCAAGCTTGTTTAGTCTGTCATTGGCTAAGAAACGGCTACGAACCGGACTGGCTCATCCGTCAAACGTTAGTTCCGTTAACATCGACTCCATTATGGACTCCCATTCCAAGGGAATCCGAATGTCTAGATGCCATTTGCTCAGAAATCATAGATCTTCAGCAGAAGAATGTGATTCATTTAGTCCACAATCAGTCCTCCCTGGCTTCTATTCGATAATTTTCCTCGTTCCGAAACGCACCGGAGGTTGGAGACCAATTCTCAACCTCAAACCGCTGAACAAATTCATTTTTCACCGAAATTTCAGATGGAGGTGATGACAGGGCTGAGAAAAGGCATGTGGGCAGTATCGATAGATCTGAAGGATGCATATTTTCATATTGCAATGTCAATTCCTTTTCAGAAATACCTTCGCTTTGCGTTCCAAGACAATATTTGGCAATTCAATGCGCTTCCTTTCGGTCTGACCACAGCCCCGAGGATCTTCACCAAAGTCGCTCTCGCCATCACGTCTTACCTTCGCAGGAGAAACATAGCTGTTCATACTTACATAGACGACTGGCTGCTGAAGGCGGGGAATCCATTCACTCTGCGCAACAATCTTCAGGTAGTGCTGGCCTTACTAAAGGACCTAGGATGGATTGTGAATCTAGAGAAATCAGAATTGACTCCATCCCAGGAGTTTGTGTATCTGGGAATATTTTTCAATCTCGGGGATGCCGTAGCTTTTCTGGCGGAGAGCAGAGTCAAGAGCTTGATTGCAGTTCTGGAGTCAGTTTCTCTAGGAGCATTTCTGATGGCGCGTCAATTTTTCAGAATACTGGGTTTACTAGTATCTCTGGAGAAGGTGGTTCTTTATGCGGCACTCAGAAGCAAGCCTATTCAGATGTACTTAATGTCATTCTGGTCTCAGAGAACGGATCCGTTGTCTCTGAGGATACCAGTAAAAGAATTGTTGATATTCCATCTTCAGTTGTGGTTATCAGAACATAATCTCCTGCGAGGTGTTCCTCTACAACCTACTCAACCGCAGATGTGCATCTTTACAGATGCATTGATGACAGATTGGGGAGCAGTACTGGACAATCTGTCAGTGTCAGGGTAATGGGATTGGACAATGCGCAGAAACACATAAATGTTCTCGAATTATTAGCGGTGGCATTAGCACTTCGAAAATTCGAGAACTTAATCCGAGACAAGATTGTCCTAGTAAGGACAGACAATCAACAGTGGTGTCTTATTTGAACCACCAAGGCGAGATGAGATCACCAGAGTTGTGCATGATGATATGAAACCTTCTGCTATGGTGCCAATATTATTATTCGGGCAGCACACGTTCCAGGAAGATTGAACATCCTAGCAGATGCTCTCAGTCGAAGGACGGTTTGTCGCCCGACGGAATGGCAGCTCAACCAGTTGGTGGTGGAGGTTTTCTTCAAACATTGCGGCAAGCCAAATGTGGATCTATTTGCCATGAAAGGAAACACAAAGATGGTCACATACGTGTCACCGATCCCGGACCCGCTAGCTCTAGCAGTAGACACACTGGCGATAAGTTGGAAGGGGATGTATGCGTATGCGTAGCCTCCAACAATTCTCATCCCAAAAGTTCTTGCAAAGATAAGAGAGGGCATATGCCAAGTACTACTGCTCGCCCCTCATTGGCCAGGTCGATCATGGTTTACGAATCTGCTGGACCGTCTGGTCTGCAATCCAATTCCTCTTCCAGACAGAAGGAATCTGATTTCTCAGAACAAAGGTCTGTATCGTCAGATACCGATATGTTATCGACAGACCGGAGATGTTCCAATTGACTGCATGGATGTTATCAAGAAGTGAGCAATTGAGAGTGGCTTATCTGAGCAAGCAGAGAAATTTGTCGCTTCAGCCAGAAGAGGGTCAACCACTAAGATATATAATTATAGAATCAACAAATTTGCAGAGTGGTGTAAGAGAAGAGATATTAATCCCTTTTCTGCATCTGTTCAACATGTAGCAGATTTTATCTGTCATTTATACGAGGTTGACAAGCTTGTACCTTCAACCCTAGCAGCATATAAGTCGACATTAGCTTCAGTTGTTCCCGGTCTGGCCACTGTAGGAGTGGAGAACGATACTTTGAATGAAGTTATTAAAGGAATGAGTAATTTGCGTCCTAGACAGCCGATTCCTATCCCAGCATGGAATCTATCTCTTGTTCTACAGGTTTTAGGGCATGCTCCCTTTGAACCAATTTGATCTATAGATATTAAAATGTTAACTATTAAGTCAGTTTTCTTGGTTGCAGCAGCATCGGCAAGAAGGAGAAGTGGAATTCATGCGCTTTCTGCCAAACGCGACCGTTTTGTCGTTACCTGTGAAGGTTTAAGACTATTACGACGACTTTGGTGCCTGGCAAGGAATCAGTCACTTAACTATCCAGGACAGCCGATCATTTTGCCAAGTTTAATTAGGCGTGACCCAAACTCTTCTACTTGGTGTCCTGTCAGATGTCTGAAAATATATAAGAAATGTACTGAGGAGTGGAGAGATGACCCGAAATCTCTGTGGTTATGTCTCAAAGCTCCACATCTTAGCGCCTCGAAAGATACAATTTCTCGATGGATAGTCGATGCTATTCAGATGTCGCATAAAATCGCAACAGGAAAGCAGATTGATCATGCAAACGGCCATCAAGTCCGAGACCTAGCAGCAGCATCGGCCCTTTATAAGGGTGTCTCTTTAGAGGTGGTGATGTCTGTAGCACAATGGCATGCCAAGTTGTCATTCACTGATTTCTACCTTCCCGATATCTCCAGCGCACTTAATCCAGTAGCCATTGCCAATTTGCCGAATCCTAGCTAAAGCCACATCCGACCACTATTTTGGCATACATCGTAGGGTTCTTCTACATGCACTGAGCAATGGTGATGCACATGGTCTGTGAACGACTGTGGATTGGGCGGAGCTTCCGTGATGATCAAGAAAGCCCAAGCACTCAGAAAATGGTGAGTGTTTTCTTAATTTAAGTGACTAATATTAATTTACTTACAGTCGATTTCCCAGACTGATTAAGTAAAAGGTCTGGTTCAAGAGTATCTTATTCATTGCAACAGACAATTAGACTCATTCAAATCTAATCGATATACTGATATTTTTTTCAAAATTAGAATTTGTAGTAGCTTCTTTGCACTCTCCTGGACTGCCCTAGCTGAGACTTGGGGCTGACACAGGTCTGGTGGGTGTTGCCTCCCCTTTGACAGCCCTCTGGAATTTGTGCAGACAAATGAGGGGGGAGCGCGGTCTAGACCATGTAAGTTTAGCACTTTATGAGTCAGATGGCGGAACCTAGTCTCTTCACAACCTCTGTCGGATGGTAGATGAGAGCTGTTTCATGCCCCACCTCCTCACCAGAGTTTCTTGGCTGTCAAAATCCGGAGTTTATCATAATAGTACGTCTGGTAAGTAGTATTCGAAGTAGAATAAAAAAAGCATCTGCTTTTGTTTCTACGAGAATTGTTAATACTAACTGATGTACTCTGGCCCACTGAGGTGAGGCTGAACTGCTGTCGCTGTTTGTCAAGACAAATATAAGACGAATCTGATTGTTGTTGGGAATTGACTCAGTACCTGGAGGCTATGGTAATTCCCAGGCACAGTATGGGCAGGACCATGGAGAGTGCAGAGTTTTAATTGTTTATTTTGAGCTAGACTAGATAATAGACATTATCATAATAGTACATCTGGTAAGTATTAACAATTCTCGTAGAAACAAAAGTGGATGATTTTTTGATTCACCAATGGGTAGATGATGACAGCAGCTAATGTTTCACAAGGTCAGTCTTGTTTATGTGTTGTTCATTGTTAATTGTCTTGACACGTGACCCTTCGTTATTAATATGGTGATGGTACATGTATTATGTGGTTCATTTTTGAGAGCATGCGAAAATGGAGCCTTTTCGTTTAATGTCCTATAGTACATGGCACTTGTACCTAGAGAGTGTATGGGACATTGAGGTCATTCTGTCTTCCTCCCAAGAAAAGGGGGGGGGGGGGGTGTGTGTGTGTGGAGCGCATATGACATATGGTCTTCTCAGCCATCGGTTGTGTTATCCGATGTTCAAATCTATCCCTGGTTGTGTTTTCACACAATTTCAGAAGTTTAAGTGCCTTAAACGCAGAAAGGCGCATAGGGAAGTGCTGGTCTTTTGACCTCTCCTCCCTCCCGCCGAATTCTCTGACGAATTCCGGCAATATCAAAGAGTGTCAGGGAGGTAGTATACTCTTGAAGTGAAATAAACGAAATCACGGATTTCTTTTTTCACGAGAGAGTTGATACTTACCTCTCTAACACAGACCCGGCCTCTCTGCCCCACAGAGGCTCGGTCTTCAGGCTTTCTTAAAGTTGTATAATGTCAGCAAATAAATTAGTCGGAGGAAGTGCTAGTCTGCCCATGAGCTAGGTTGGGGCTGGCATCCGCCGGACTGTCATCTGACTACCTGCCTAGTACGGGTGCCTAGCTTTTTTAATCTGAGTGTTTGTTGAGTGAAACTCGATATTTGGAAATATCAAAGAGTTAGGGAGGTAGGTATCAACTCTCGTGAAAAAAGAATTCCGTGATTTCATTTATTTGTTTGGTTGTGCCATTCGCCAATAATTCCAGGTGAGCGACACAGGCCCCTTTGGCCTCTTGTTCAGGGTCAAAAGTCAAGCTCAAAATTGGACTGTAATTCTGATAAAGTCTGACATGTGTCATTTGGGTGCTTGTATATTTTCTAGGTTTAAAATTTTGAACATATTGATCACTTAATTGTAAACTTGCGGCAAGCAAATTAAAATTTTTTCATTGATTGTCCAGTTGCATATCTAAAGAAGACTATTTTTAACAATTTACCGATGGAATACCTGACTGTTATTGAGCCAGACATTCTAGTCATACGTTTTCAAAAATTATCTTGGCTTACAAATGAACATTTCTCAAGACCACTTCCAGAGACCAAATGTGGTTTAGAAGAATTTGGTGTAATTGATTTCATTTTCATTGAAAATATTAATGTGTGATACCAGGTATGTTTCTGTGCAGTCACTCACTATCTGCTTATATTTGGCTGTATAGGGGGCAAAATATGTTTAACCTTTTGACAACCTACATGTGTACATGTGTTTAACCCATCAACCTTTTTTCTCAACAAAAATGTTCATTCGCAGACCAAGTAGATTATTTTTGAAAATTTAACACTGGAATGACTGGCTCAATTATCGAACCAGTCATTCCAGTGGTAATTTAAAAAAATGGTCCTCTTGGTTTGCAAATGGACATTTCTGAAGACAATTGAAGACATTTTTTGGAAGACTTGACTGATAATGTGTATAATTTCAGAACAAACCTTCCAAGATCCTTAATTACCTCAACTCTGATTGTAAGCACAGACGGATAACTTTCCTTGTACAATGTATCAGTGATGAGGCGGCGGACAGTGGCACCAGTCTTGTTTCTAAGCTTCAAATCGTTTCCGAGGATTTACGATTACACAGATTGCGGAGAATAATAAAGGAGACTCTATCATCAATGTCCAGTTCACAAGAAGTGGAAGATGTGTGTGATAGTGTGGACTCTGATGAAAAACCTCTTGCAGATGATGAAAGAACTCCCGATGATGAGAGAACTCTTCCCGATGTTGAGAGAACGCTTCCCGATGATGAGAGAACTCTTCCCGATGATGAAAGAACGCTTCCTGATGATGAAAGAACTCTTCTGGATGATGAAAGAACTCTTCCCGATGATGAAAGAACTCTTCCCGAATGAATATGAGTATACAACATTATTCGGCGTATTGTTGTTTTGGTGCTATTCTGTAAATTTGTGGACAATAATGACTCAACAATGAGGAAGACAGTCAACTTTTTTTGGGACCAAAAGATGAGATAGACCATGTTTCGATCACATGCCTCTGGTTTCATCATGTTCCCCTCCCCACACATACGCACACTCACATGTATACTATTAGAGCATTCCAATATGGCATTTGAACAGTCCTAATAGACAATGTGTTGGCCCTCATACCACTTTAAACCTCAAATTTGTTCAAGAAATTTGCAATCTTTGGTTATCGAGCCAGTCATTCCAGAGGTAAATTTTCAAAATTATACTTTTGGTCTGCAAATGGACATGCCCGAGACCACTTCAGAAACCGTTTCTGGCCAGCTTTAGTGTTAAAGGGTTAATGATGATATTTTTTCATTAAAATCTTTTCCTGTAAATGTCTATTTACAGGACATAAAAAGAATATTTTGAAACACTTACACTAGAATGACTGGACCACATGGAAGGATCTTGCCATACAAGAGGAATTCTAGATTTTGACTGTGATCTGGATTTAAGAACCCAAATCAGGATGAGATCAAATTCTGAATTTATGGATATCTCGCAAACTACTGGTCCGAATTTGCTCAAACTTAACACAAGAAAGAGCCTGATGATACACTAGGATTCCACAACTTTGGTCATGATTCAAAGAAATCTAGAAAATTCAATTTGACAAACGGGTCTGCAAGCACTGATGGCACTTGTTGTATTTGTAACACATATCTATCATAATGCTTCAGTTCATCTAATCTGCATCAGGGACCAGGTATTTTACTGTACATTTTAAAAGGTAATATAACTAAAGTCACGCATATTATTAGTTGTGACTGCAACTATCATAAGTCTCTCTCTGTCAGTCTGTTACATTCCTGCCAAAGCCTGTATCTCAACTATAGCGTCTCACACTTGTTTTTTAACAAATTTATGTTCATGATGCTACTGTCGAAATCCTTTTCACAAATCATGTTTTCTGAGAATTCAAATTGAAACTTGTTAATCCGAGAGACTACCCTGACCTCATAAGATGTTACGTTTTTCACTATATTGTGTCGTGCATTGGTCAGGAATCTCAGTAGTGAGTGAAACATTCCAGACATAAGCAAAGATAATGCAAAATGGTAAGACACTGACAAGAATGGGGAAATCCAGTTTTAGCTATTCCCCACCCATCTCTAGTTAAGCTCCACCCATGCTTTGCCCGTGTTGGGATCAATTAATCTCTGAAGTCTCTCAATTTCCAGAAAACTATACACTCAGGTAAACCGTTGAATATGGCAGCAACAGCGCCCAGTCAAATTGGTTTCAAATTATTCAGCAGCATGTTTATTAAATAGTAAAGACATACAGTTCATACAATCTGATGGACTATTAAGTGTTTAAGACTAAATCAAGTCATTCATCACATAATTGATTATGATGTCGGTCTACACATCACGTAGTTGATTATGACATCATGTAATTGACTGAGAAACTGGATTCATGAATTGGCTGGTGACCTATCTGAAGCAAAGAAAGGCTCAACATAGCGATCCAAATGGTATTCAGTAAATGTTAAATTTCTTCAAAAATTACCTGAAAACATGACATACTGGCCCAAGCCTCTAGAATATAAAGCTTGTTTTATCCATGGAGTGCTTCTTGTTGCTGCTGTTGTTGTTCGTAAGACACTTTTGAATAACTGGATTTTCTCCAAATTTGGAGGGAAGTAGGCCCGTGGAGTCCCGAGCAGATGTTCCCATTTGGGGGTCTAAAACCCAAGAGAAACATCTTTTAGCAACAGTTTTCAAAATAGACATTTTAGCACATTCAATAACTGGTTCTACTGGTGCTTCTCCAAACTTGGCACTTATGTCCATCGTGGGGTCTGAAATGCAACAGCTTTTAGCAACAGTTTACAAAATAGACATTTTACACGTTCTTCAATAACTTGTTCTACTGGTGAAATCTTCTCCAAACTTGGATGCAAACTTGCCCATTGTGGTCCCGAACATGTATGGCAATTTTGTTACTATCCATTCATCCAAACATAGTGCATGTGTATGCATAGCTGTCTCTGACATTTGCTGGACTTTAGTTTCAACACCTATAGAGAGACTGATTTCTTGCTAAGCTCCATTCGCTTTGTACACATCTTGGAGTGAATTTTGAAACATGAATTCTCAGAATCTACTTGTCACGGTAACTACAGGTAAGCTGCTGAATATTTCTGGTGCCCATATAGAAATATGGAGGGTATATAGCATAATTTTTCTTGTCAGTCTGTTTGTTTGTTCATTAGCTATAGTCCATTTGTCCGCTTTTCCATTAACTCAAGTTATATTTAAGGGTTCCTCACGATAAGAGGCCTGTGTGTGTTTCCTTGACGGCTCTATAAAGCCTATTTATGGGTTGAAACATCAAATGTAAAAGTCACGATGGCCCAATTAATGTAATTGGGTTGCGTTTCCTGTTGATAGCTCAAATTCTAAAGAAGGGATCTTCACCAGACTTTGCCTGTAAGTTGCCCTTGGAGTCGAAGAATTGAATAAATTTTTGGGTACAAAGGTCAAGGTTACTGACCCAATAATGCAAATTTGAATGCATTTCTGAATGATTCAAGTTCTACTGAAGGGATCTTTACCAAACTTACCAAATTTCCTTTGACACTGCATTACTAGACAATCTTCACACTTCACTGATCAATTGTATGGTGGTACGTAGTGGATGGCTCCCAGTCAAATTAGATTTAAACTACTCAACAGAATGATTATTGTATTGCAAATTGAGCAAATACATACAGTTCATACACTTTAGTGACAGACTTTTCGATTTTTGTGAGAGAGCTACGACATTGTCATTGTGATGTCAGCTAAACAGTAATGTTTGATTATGACGTCAGATACTTGATTGAAAGACCAAATCCCTCAATTGAGGAATCCAGTCTTAGCTATGTCCCACCCATCTTGAGCTAAGCTCCACCCATGCTTCGCCCTTGTTGGAATTGATTGATCCCTGAACTCCCTGACTATCAATTTCCAGAAAACTATACGGGTAAGCTGTTGAATATTTTGAAACTGATTTCACTTTGTGCTGTTGCTATACAGCATTAATGCCCAGTCAAATAAGTTCTCATCTATTCTTAAAGGATACATATCCTAGCTAAATTTATGACTATTTGTTAATTTATGGACACTAACTAACTAGAACTGTAGCCACCATTTTAGATAGATATTTGAGGCGCCATTATTTCAGACTCTATTGTCTTCACCGGTGAGCAATTGTTCATATAAAACCATTCTCGTAATGCTAATGCTAGCCATTCTTCTGCTGGCTTTCAAGGCGAGCGCGTAGATGTGCGTAGCATAGTTCAATACCAGTTATGTATATTTCCTAAACTGCTGCTGCCGATAGCAGCAACAGCTTTCCGTCAAATTGCTGTCAATATAATCAGCTGATAATACAATTGTCACTAGATAAAGATTTGATAACAATTTTGCGGAAAATTTTTAACGCAACAACTTTCAATCAAATTGTTCTCAAAATATTTAACAGTGTAGTCAACGTTACACAACTAGCTGAAGATATTTCACGCACCTTTATTGACAATTATTTCTTACTCAGGCAGCAAGAACGTTGTCAAATTTTTCTCAGAATAAGCAGTGGACTTCCTGTTTTGTTTGCGGGCAAGTGCATACACAATTAGTTATCGTATGCGTTATTTCAGGGTGAAATATGTTCACAAAGATCAAGCAGTCCACCAGCACATGTACGATCGCCTTTGACATGCCTACCGTGAATAGAATAATATGCTTACCTCCTGATTGACAATGAAATGAACCAAATTTTCAAGTATATCTGAGACTAGGTCTCGATTCTGTATATCATATAGGCATAACCTATTGTGTATGCATTTGTTAGCTAACAAAAAAGAAAGCCCGCTAATTATTCTGAGAAAAATTTGACAACACCTTGAGTAAGAACTGACTGTCAATAAAATTGCTCGAAATATCTTCAGCAGGTCTTGCTTGCAACATTGACTGCCCCGCTGATTATTTTGAGAAAAATTTGATTAAAAGTTTGCCTAGTGACAATTGTATTATCAGCTTATTATTTTGACAACAATTTGACGGAAAGCTGTTGCTGCTATCAGCAGCAACAGCATTCAGTAACTTGTTATAGATATATTTGTTTTTGTTTGCACCATAGGAAATATAGAACTAGTATTGTACTGTACTTGTAGGTGGGGCTTAGAATACACCTTCCGTATCCTCTGCGTGTCGTAAGAGGCGACTAAAGGAGGTAAGGGTGAGGTAACCCTGACAGAAACCTCGAGTGCTGAAGACGGAGGTTCCAGGCCGCACGGCGCACTCTAATAAACCATGGATCCACGCACTTAATGCTTATGATCATGTCGATAGTCACTTACAGGACTGGCGGTATGATCAGCGAACGAAAAGAAGAAAAAGAAGTATTGTACTACGCTATATGCTTACTATGCGCTCACCTTGAAAGCCAGCAAATATCTATCTAAAATGGCGGCTACAGTCCAAGCTAGTTAAAGTGTCCATAAAGTAACAAATAGTCCTAAACTTAGCTAGGATATATATCTTTTAAGAATAGATGAGAACTTTAAATAGTAAAGACACATCTACAATTCGTACAACAACACTTAGTCTGTCATCAATTAAGCATTCGTCACGAACTTATCTACATCATTCATGACGTAATTGATTATGATGTCATCCTACATATCACGTAGTTGATTATGACATCATATGATTGACTGAGAAACTGGAATCCTCCATTGACAAACTATCAGCAAATTTTATACATAAAAGTATTCTAGGCTAATGCAGGGCCTGATTTAGCTTTGGTACCCCTAGATGCGGATGTGAAAAATAAATGTCCAAGAAGGTGATAATGGGGTCAATTTTGTGAAAATGTGGCTCAACTTTTTGCTGCTGTTTTCTTCATTTGGAAACCCAAAATGATGGCGCCAAAACACTGATGGGTTCCAAATCTGGCTCTGTCTGTAATGCGTTATCCTACTGTTCAATACATTATTTACCCATCATTAACAGTAATTGTTGTCTGGACTCCAGTTTCAATACATGTCAGCCTGCAATCACAAACAGGGTTGGTAGAATCTCGTTAGCTGCAGAGGAAGTTTGAAAAGTAGATCACACTGACCTACCTTTGTTACGCTACATTCCCATATATTGATAAAAGATATGCATCTAAATTTAGGACTTTGTTACTTCATGGACACTTTAACTAACTAGGAGGGTAGCCACCATTTTAGATAGCTATTTGCTGGCGCTATGATTTTAGATTCTATTGTTTTCACAAGTCATCTAGAGTTACTCACCTTGGGATATATCTCGTTATTGCTGAGAATGGTGCATATGGCCACAACATCCCCCAGGCAAATTAATTTCAAATACATGTATTCAAGAACTTTCCCATATTGTTTTCTTGAAGTATGTATTCTGGGGTTTAATGGGAAAGTATTAAACCTACAACAATGATTGATCAACATGCTTTTCAAATCTCACTGATTGATAAATCTAATATTGTTGATGTACACATTGTATCTACTGTGCACAATATGCTTTAAATAAAATGATCAACCATACACTTGCTTGTAGTTTTAGTGTGTGTGTGCGTGCGTGCATGTGTGTAGATTTTACTTTAAGAGCTTTCTACCTTGCTCTGACAATAAACAGACTGAAGCATTTTACTTGTTCATATTCATACTGAATACAGAAGAAGCGTGCCCACACCCACACATGTTACATGTATGAATATTAGGAAGCTGGGTGCACATGGAGCCATTCCTTGCTATTCTGGGTGTTTTCAATATAACTCCTGAATGAATGTGTTGAATGACTGTTTGATAGGTTTTTCCATAACCTGAAAACTCATTATTAGCTCACTTGGCCATCTGTCGTATTGCATCCATCAACTTTTTTTCAAGAACCACTGGGCCGATTTCAGGAAGAATCCTTGGGGTATGGAGATACAAGTTTGTTCAAGCGAAGCAGTAGTAGTGTCGGGGTCAAAATGATACCACCTCCCTCAACTGGATTTCCATTTAGACAAATGAGCCCCACCCCCACCTCCCTCAACTGGATTTCCATTTAGACAAATGAGCCCCACTGCCCTGTCAATCCCTGGGGCATAGGTTGCGGGGGCCACCACGGATCGCCGAACGGCTGCCAGGGAGGTAGGATCATCCCGACACTACTACTACCAGGGACTGAACGCCCATTTAGAGACAGGCATCCACAGGGATATACACCATCCACAGGTTCTGATCACCAGTACCACACATAATAGGCCTGAACACCCGGAGGGAGGATATACACCACCCACAGGTACTGATCGCCACACATAATAGGGTCTGAACGCCCATTTAGAGACAGGCATCCACAGGGCTATGCACCAGCCATAGGTACTGATCGCCAGCACCACACATAATAGGTCTGAACGCCCAGACAGGGGATATACACCACCCACAGGTACTGATCGCCAGCACCACACATAATAGGTCTGAACGCTGATTGCCAGTCATAATAGGGTCTGAACGCCCATTTAGAGACAGGCATCCACAGGGATATATACCACCCCCAGATACTGATCGCTAGCACCACACATAATAGGTCTGAACGCTCTGACAGGGGATATACACCACTCACAGGTACTGATCGCCACACATAGTAGCATCTGAACGCCCATTTAGAGACGGGCATCCACAGGGATATACACCACCCACAGGTACTGATCGCCAGCACCACACATAATAGGTCAACGCTGATCGCCACACATAGCGTTTGAACGCCCATTTAGAGACAGGCATCCACAGGGATATACACCATGAGTACTGTTGCACAGATTCACGCTATTGCAAAGCAATTCGGCCTTAGACGCTACTCTAAGGCCAAGAAAGCCTACCTGCTCCAGATGATCGACCAGATCCGTGCCGAGGAGTGGCATAAGCGGCTCTCCCGAGCAATGAATACGGGAAGGTTTCGAGCGCTTACTGAGGATCCTTGGAATCCCCACAAGAAAGCACAGTGGATACGTGAGTTTAGTCAGTTGAACGAGGAGGTGACTGCTAGCTTGTGAGCCAAGGCTGTAGCGAGGCGGATGGAGGCCCATTCACTGGAGCCCTTAACTCTCCAATGCAGGCCCCCCCCCCCCCCGCACCCTAGGCAGGCATCCACAGGGATATACACCATGAGTACTGTTGCACAGCTTCACGCTATTGCAAAGCAATTCGGCCTTAGAGTCGACTCTAAGGCCAAGAAAGCCGACCTGCTCCAGATGATCGGACAGGTCCGTGCCGAGGAGTGGCAGAAGCGACTCTCCCGAGCAATGAATATAGGAAGGTTTCCAGGGCTTACCAAAGAGGATCCTTGGAATCCCCACAAGAAAGCGCAGCGGATATGTGAGCGTCGTCAGTTGGCCGAGGAGGTGACTGCTAGCTTGCGAGCCAAGACTGTAGCGAGGCGGATGGAGGCCCATCCACTGGAGTGCTTAACTCTCAAACGCAGGATCGTTAAGCTATGCCGAGGTCTGAGCCCAGCCCAGAGCATAAGGGGGCCGAGGTCTGAACCCTTAGCCCGGAACATGAGGCAAGAAGGCGAACACATTCTCGACCAGCGTCTCGGCAAAAGGGAGATAGAGGACGCCGGTCGGTACGCTGGACATTCTAGGAGACCTCACAGGCCAGATCATGCAAAAGATCCAACAGACTGTCCAGAATGCCTTCTACATCCGCTACACCCATACCTATCGCATCCGTCACATCGAAGACGGTAGGGTGATGTTCTTCCACAAGAATGCTCCAGGGAGCCTGTGGCTGAACATGATAGGAGCAGCTCAAGACTGGGTGGCAGCAAGAGAGCAAGCCCGCCTCGACACAGACAATATCGATCGACCCAACACCAAGTGGGCTTTCGTTTGATCAATCAACGTTGAGGTCAGGGCTGTCATCGATTGCCAACCTCTGCTTGGGACAGGCCCCCTCCCAGACTGGCTGCGACAGAAGAAGAGTATGACTGCCCTCGACACCTACAGGGACAACATGTGTCTCTGAAGATGTCTAGCAGTCCACCGAGGAGCGAGAGCTGATAGAAGTACAGCGCCTGCACAAGAGCTTGCCACACAGTTCTACGGCAAGACAGTACCTGATGTCCGCAAGACCTCGCTGGATCAGCTGGACAAGGTAGAGTTCTTCGCCAAGATCGGGATACGTGAGAAACGAAGAGGGCACCTGGCACATGATCAGGCAAGCGGCTCACTACCGTGACACCATGACCATCGGAGTGTGGGACCACCACGCCTTCTACATCAAGAACATCTCCAAGCTGGTACATACACTAGTCTGCAGTCACTGTCAGCAGAGGTTTACAAAGGCATGCCATCTTCAACACCACACTGATCACTGTACAGGCGGCAAAACAGAAATCATGTGTCCTGGCGAGAAGGTTGAGGCGCCACAGTCTGCATATGAGAAAGCCTTCTACCTGCCCCAACCATCCAGTTCAGCAGCTACTCATTGGATCGAGTATGAGTCGAGAAACAGGCGTACACATACACCATGTAGAGTGTGGGCAGGGTAGCGAGTGTTGGATCGAGGGCGCTCCCGTAGATGGTTATGATCCAACCACCAACACTGTTTACCAGTTCCGTGGCTGTCACTGGCACGGGTGTCCACAACACCAGCAAGGTGAGGATGCCGAACAAAGATACCGCAAGACAGTCCTGAGAAAAGAGAAGCTGAGAGCCTCTGGATGCACGCTTGTGGTACAGTGGGAGTGCTGTATAAAACACTGCCCAAGCGTCCCTAAACGAGGTTGGACTGTCCCATACCCACATTTCATAGTTTACGACTTCGAAGCACTCCTAGATGGGATCAAGACTCATCCTACGGAGACTCTCACGATCGAGTGTACTCACATACCTCTCTCGGTGTCAGTTAGCTGCTCCTTAGAGGGCGCCACGAGTGAGCCCACTCACCTCTGCAATCCTGACCCCAAAGAACTGATCAGGGAGTTCATGCTGGAGATCCAACGGCGAGCATCTCTAATCCGGACATGGGTTAGGGCACAGCACATACTGACAGACCTGGACAAGCTCCGAAAGCAACAGCAGTGACTGATCAACGAGTGGTGTGGTCAAGTGCCTGTACTGGGGCTCAACTCTGGGCGGTATGACCTGAACCTCATCAAGAAGTACTTTGTCGATGAGCTGACTGACTACAGGTACAGTGAAAGTCGCCAAGAAGGCTAGTCAAACAATGTTCCTCATCACACCTGAGCTACGGTTTCTCGATGTGCTGAACTACCTCGGCCCAGGAGTCTCATACGAGGTACGGGTAAAACCTTACGGGTATACACAGCAGAAGAGCTTGTTCCCGTATGAATGGTTTGACACACATGAGAAGCTCAACTATCCAGGGCTTCCTAACTACTCGGCATGGACATCTCAGCTCAAGGGTGGCTACCTCTTGACGGGAACAGTGTAACCAGACATTCAGTGAGCATGGAATGCGGACATTCGCCGACTGGCTGCAATACTACAACGATCTGGACGTCAGTCCATTCATCGAAGCCCTAGAGTGGATGCGGGAGTTCTACACAGAGCGAGAAATAGACATCCTCAAAGACACGGTCTCTCCCAGGTGTGTCACTGCAGTACCTCCTACATGGAACTGCTCAGCACATGCCGGATGTTAGCCTCTATTCACCGGACAAAGGAGGCTACGAGATGCTGATGCGTGCTGTTGTTGGCGGTCCCAGCATCGTGTTCACCAGATACCACGAGGCCAGTGTGACTCGAATCCGCCAGAGTGAGCGTGTCTGCCAACGTCTACTCGGCTATGATACAAATGCTCTGTACCTGTCAACGATGGCCAAAGAGATGCCATGTGGTAAGGAGAAAGTGTGCCATTGGTCCGGTGCCAGTGGGGTAGCTAGCTTTAAGGAGGCTGTCCTAGCAGACAGCTGGTTTGGGTTTGCTGAGGTGGATATAGAGGTCCCCAAGGCTCTGTAGTCAAAGTTCGAGGAAATGCCTCCTCTCTTCTATAACCACGAGATCCCGGTAGACGCAATCTCGTCTGAGATGCTAGCATATCTAGGGCGAACAGGGAGGAAGCGACCCACCACCCAGAAGCTTGTCGGTGCCCTCTCTGGCAAGAAGCGGCTGCTGTACGCCCCGACCCTCATGTGGTATATAACCCATGGCCTGGAGATCACTGCTGTATACCACACCATAGACTATGAGGCCAAGCGCCCATTCAAGTGGTTCGTGGAGAATGTAACAGAGGCCTGCCGCGAAGGATGAATGCGTGGTAGACAAGGCCCTGCGTAGTGCATGGTTCGAAGATCTCGAGGAGATCAGTGAGTCATACAAGCTCCAGAGTCGCAAGCCGAGAATCACAATTCGAAGGCCCTTCCAGGTGGAAATAGCCATTTATGAGCTCGCGAATGCTGGACTTTTACTATGGCTTCCTCGATCGCTACGTAGCTCGTGACAGCTTTAAGTACCTACAGATGGACACTGACTCCGCATATATCGCTATAGCAGGCTCCAACCTCGACGACATCATTCGGCCTGAGATGCGAGCAGAGTACCAGGCTCATAAGCGGGACTGGTTATCTTGGGACAAATGGTCTGGACGGACTCCGGGACTGTTCAAGCTCGAGTTCGAAGGCTTTCATGGCATCGCTCTCCGCTCCAAATGCTACTGGAGAGCGCAGCTGCAAGTAAGTGCTCGGCTCAGGGAATGTCAAAGCGGCAGAATCAGGTCTCTTCGCAGAGCTTCTACATGGCGGGGTGGACAGAGCTAAAAACCGAGGCCTGCGCATGCGCAACCAGGGTATGGTGATGTATGCGCAGGAAAAACTCGGACTCCGTTTACTATGATAAGCGCCATGTGCTGCCAGGTGGGGTCCATACCGAGCCCATCGAGTATCATGTTAGCACCCAAGGGGTGGTAGCTGTGTGTCTTCAGGGACTAGCTGAAGCTCTTCTATTACAAATGGTCGTCTAGGCACTCCGTAATGGCGTGCCGGTAGTACAGTCTAGGCCGCCCTTCCGCCTCCACATACCTGTCAAGCCTGTGAACATCTATCAACCAGTTAAGATCTGTTGTACGCCATCGACCACCTTCCAGCTCACCAGGCTCATACAGGTACCGAACCAGAGCATCAGGTGGTAGGCACTCCTCTCCCTTGTTCGCCTCTCTAGAGCTGTGACTAGCAGAGTGTCTGATAGCCTCTACCGGCTTCTTCCCGATTAGCCTAGTAACCTCGGCATTGGATCTCCACCACAGCAGGCAGCCCTCTCACCCATACTCTAGAACATTCACTCGGCGCGGCCATTTCCTGGGCGTATTTGGTGTGGGAACAGTCTCTCTGCCAGTGTCCGATTCCACCGCTCAACGATAACCTGGGCATGGTGATGCCCTACCTCGCCTCGCCTAACTGCCACACTGTGTTTCCCCATGAGGGCTGCAGTCTCCCCTCTGAACTCCTTACCCTCATCCACCTGCAACAATTCTGGCCACTGGAGGGGATTTTCCGAAGCCTCGTAGACACCCTGGAATGCCTGGGCCACCTGGCCAGCTGACTTGTCTGTGAGCGGTAGTGCCGCCTTGTACCTGCTGGCGACATCGACGATGGTGAGGGCATACTTGTAAGTCTTACAACCAACCGAGGCGTGTGGAAGGAATAAAACATCTACTTGGTGAACTCTGTTCGGGACAGTTTCCTCGAAATGGGCATGCCTGATGTGCCGTGGACGAGGTCTGTATATCTGCCACATCGCCTGGCGGCTGAGCCACTGGCTAACTGTCTCCAATGTGAAGTTGTGGCCCTTGCGACATGCAGCCTCGAGTAGTTGAGGGGGCTCACGGTAATACCCACCAGGCTGATAGTAGAGTTCCTCAAGAAAGATGGTTGATAAACTCCCGGATTTCATCACTGACGTCCACTCCCATCCTGTCGCGCACAGCCTGGGTGAACTCTAAACAGACAAATAGACAGCCGTCATTCACTCGACCATCACTGAAGACCTCAAACACCTCTGTACACTGGCGTCTAATCTCTGCTGGATCCTCACTGAACAGTAGTTTAACGACCAACTCTCGGAAGTTAAGTAACTTGACCAGGTCGTACAGAGACGGCATCCTTGTATAGTATGGCTTAAATGTTTGGTGGCCCAGATGGCTGCAAGCGCTATGGCAAGGTATGGTAGCCAATGGCCTGCGACTCCGAAGAATGTACCTACTCCTGAGGCGATGGCTGGGATGGCTTCCGAAATCTTCTCCACCCCATGGAGAGCATTGTTGGCGATCTTGCGGACCGTCTCGCCAGCCTTCGTTGTGAACAGAGTGATCAGAGCCCCAACTGCTGCCAGCGGACCAATAGAACGTTTTACGTAAGTGCGATAGATTTCTTTCGCTCTGTGTACTAGCTTGCGGGATTCAGACACGGTCTCCACTACATCATCATTCTCACCCGCGGTCTCCGCTACATCGTAGTCATCTGCATCATAATCATTTTGCACCAGCGCTCCATGGTCGAGAATATCGCTGTCTTCCGATGGCCTACTCGTCCGGGGGTGGGGGGTGGGGGTGGTGGGGGGCGGTGTTCGATAGGGGAATCCTGAGTAGTCACGTCTCGGGTCACCGTACATAATCCCTAGACCGCTGTTGTCACCACCATGCCACCGATAGTCTGGGTGAGTGCTGAACTCTCTGTATTCTGCTGGCCGCTGAGACGCTATGACTGTTGAGCTGTGGGTCGAAGCTGTTTGTATCAGGGAGGCGTGCACCCATCTCATGGAGGATTCGTCGCACCGTGAAGTACACGTGGAATCTGAGACAGCTGGCGATGAGCACAGCTTCAGGAGTACCAGAATAGGAGTGAAGCAGGGTGGAACTTACTCCACATCCTGCCGTGGCACACCACACAGCAAAGTTCAGCTGCTGATTCCAGTATGAGAGGCTTGGAGCAGCCATCCAAGTATGAGCTTGCTTCGCATCCTTGATGGTGATGGGGCGGTTGGTCAGCGGTCGTGGGTTGACAGAGAAGCTGGTTCGGAACCGTCCATCCACTGTGATGGAGAATGGTGTTAGCTCTGGTATATCATCCAATAGCCCTCTCAGGCCAGCCAAGGGTGTACCCAGGAGTGGCGGTTGGCTCCAGATGACTGTCGTGAGATTCAGTGGGAAGGCCATCTATACTGGTGTTCTGAAAGTTACCGTACCGGCAGCACACTATTTGTAGTCGTCTCGACTCCAGAGACCAGCGAGGCGACATCGCCGAAACATCTCGATTTTTAACTCCTCCATATCAACCCACCCGCTGGAGCCTTTGAGGTATTGCTGTCGCACTTTAGGTTTCTCCGTGCGGTACAGGGCTTGGACCTTCAATATATGGTGGTAGTCTTCATCGGTGACCTGGCCATCCTCGAGAGCTTTGCTGACAGACTTGTCGATAGTCCGTAGCATACTCTGTGCCAGTGCCACATACTTAGCATGCTTCTCCAGCCTCTTTGTGGTCTGTCGCTGCCCCACCCCCAAGCCTGTAGCCAAGACAGTAGTGGCTAGTGTCACGCCACCCAGCGGGATGGTGACGATGGCCCCCACCCCTTTATCGAGAGTGGCCACAGCTGCCACCCCAGCACTGGCTCCAATCACACCCACAGCAGTGGTTGTACGCGCGAGGACGTTGTAGGCTGTCTTATATCGCCTGCACATTCTGCTGTACTTTTCTACCTCATGGCCGAGATTCTGTCTGATGGTATCTATCTGCTGGAGTCGCCAACCATGGATGGTACCGCCCTCGTCAGCCATCAGGGAGGGGTATATTTCTGGTTGCTTCCGCCACTCTGATTTTGCCATAGTATACCTGGAAATTAAACCTGCATCACCTGAAGAATCTGCTCATGAGTCCTAGAAGGGTACATTTTGGAGAGCCTGGCGAACCGTGCCAGCTTGCTGGTTTCGAGACAGACGTCTCCTAGACAGAGGTCATCCAGCACTATGTCATGTGCCAGTAGCTTTCTGAGATGTGACATCTGGAACTTCACCTTATGACCAAGATAGTAGGTCCGCCGCTGGATGGCTTTCTTGGTCTTACACTTCTGCGCCATCTCCTCTTCAAACTGTATGACATCTGGCTCATCCTCGTCTGTGAAGACACCTGGCTCATCGTCGTATGTGAAGCCATCTGGCTCATCGTCTCGCTTACTCTCTGGCACATCCTTGTCCGCGGTCTCCGCTGCATCATCCGCGGTCTCCGCTACATCTGGCTCATCGTCATATGTGAAGACATCGTCCCGCTTACTCTCCTCCAGGAGGGCCTGCCAGTATCAGGAACCTTCATTGTTCCTTTGCCTCCTTGCAAGGCTCACGTTCTCCCGCTGTAGTCGCTCTCCTTCTTGTTGCAATGCGAGCATCTGTTCAATTAAGGCCTTTATCTGTGCAGGGATCAAGAAGGGGCAACCCTGCAGCAGGCTCTTCATCATCTCGACAAAGGTCAGATATTCCTGGTGTGATATCATGTTGTCGTCAGGTCAATGAGTAATAAGAGTGTAAACTCTAAATGGGCGTCTGATATCCCATCCGTGCTGGCATATATGTTAATGGATGGGCTGTCAAACAGGTGATTTACAGGTGTGATCAGGCTAGGACTGATAGCTTTCCATAGGTTGCTGTTGGCCCTGGGAGATACTCCATCACGTCCCGGCTGACTTCTACCAGTGAGCTGCTGTGTGCACTGCCCGGAGGTTGATGTAGCACATCGGCGTGTATGTATGTTGTGCTCCACTGGGGCACCTCGAAGAGGACCCATTCTACACAGTACTTTACCACCCATCTCCCCTCTAGAGAGGGTGAGATTGCGTTCTCACCACCAGAGAGCAGCAGTCGGACAATCGGCATGGTTATATGTCTTGTTTAAACCACTCCTATAGCATGCTATGGAACCCATACTCGACTGGTCTTGCTGACCTGGCAGATGTGTACACAGTTGATGCTGCCAAGGTAGAAGAGAGTGATGGCAAGTCATTCGCCCTACAGTACGAAGCAAGCTTAAAGGCATTCTCCCTCCACCCCATTGGTGGTGATAGGGTGGAGCTGCTCACAGACCTCAAGGATGTGACGAAGGAGCGCCTGGGTCGCAACATAGATGGCCACAAGATCGTGTTACGGTACGATTTTCCGAAGAGGAAGTACATCCTCGAGCCGTTGATTGAGCGCTCAGATACAGAGGTGGCAGACATCAACATCTTAAATAACGACCTCAGCTTTCATCTGGTCAAACCCAATTCGAGCGGTGCCCCACCGATGGTCCATGGTGGCCTGCTATTGACCATGGCAAAAAACCTGCAGTTCATATTTGAGAAGAATGAAGTGTGGTACCGCGCTGGACCTGGGGGTGACTGGCAAACATGGTTGCCCCTATATAGGCCTCCGGCAGTCATTGACATAGAGGTTACTCCCCTCTCCACTGTTGTGAAAAAGGATGGGGCAGTTCGAAAGCTCTACAATCGTTGATCATCCTTCCTCACCTACATCGGTGAAGGTGTCTCCCTGACGATGGTGGGTCACCAGATCGGGGTTACAGGTGGAAAGCTCCTGATGCATTGTCCATTCAATGGACCAGAAGAAGCTGTTAACCTCCAGGAGGGCACCCTACGGGTAGATGGAGTGTCACATGTCTCCAAAGTCAAGGGTGCTGTTAAACTACTTCAGTGAGTCGGACTCACTAGCCCGCAAATGACTCATATAGTCCTAGAGCTACGTTTCTTAGCCGGCGGCAGAGTGAAGCAGCTAGCCCCTGCCCCTGAGGGGATGAAGATCACTATCGATCCGGATGGCACAGGGCTCGATCTGGCACAAATATTTCTCGAGCGGTTCACTCTTTTCAGTTTAACTCTTCATATATAGCCATGATTCTCATCATACTGCTCATGCTGGCGTCTACAGCAGCGGCACAGGGCGCTGAGACTGCCATGATATTGGATGCCAAGTGGGCCTACTTCCGGGATGACCTCCAGTACAATCCTTGGGTCGACCCCTTGCGGAGAAACATTTACGACTGCTTTCACCCACGTGAAGAGATCAAGTCTGTCTGCCACTTCTATGGGGTGGAGAGGGTAGGCCGTGCTTGTCTGCTGGAGACCCCTGCTCAGCACCAGATTCTCTCCGTAATATGTGAACATGCCAGCGTCTGCCGTGGTTCAAATATCACTGTGGAGGCTTGTCTCTAAATGGGCGTTCAGACCCTGGTAGTAGTAGTGTGATACTACCTCCCTGGCAGCCATTCGGTCATCCATGGTAGCCCCCACAACCTATGCCCCAGGGATTGAGAGGGCGGTGGGAGCTCATTTGTCTAAATGGAAATCTAGTTGAGGGATGTGGGGGCTCATCTGTCTAAATGGAAATCCAGTTGAGGAAGGTGGTATCATTTTGACCCCAACACTACTACTGAAGCCGATCGACCAATTTGGCCGGTGGCCATCTTGGATTTTGGCCGAGTTTTAGAAATGTCTTTAAAAATCGTCTCCGAAACTGCTTAGGGAATCGACCCAAACCTCATGAAACATCATCAAATATGATCTAGGGAAAGAGCTGAACCAAGTTTGTTCTAGAGAACTTGATTGACCAAGTGGTTCAGCGGCATTCTTGGATGATCTAGTTTTAAAAAAAACACTTCTCCAGAACCACTGAAGGGATCAGGCCGAAATTTAGGAGAGATGATTAGGGATTAAGGGCCATTAAAGTTTGTTCAAGGGAAATTGGTCCATAAAAAACATGGCAGCTGTGTACCAATCAAAATGTAGCGTGTTTGGTGGCCATATTGGATTTTCTTATTTGATGGATTTTGAAGCTGAAATTTGTTTTATATATTTTTTGGGGTATGCTGATTTTAAATTTGCCACTTTGGAAACTGTTGGATAAACGGTTTGGTGGCCATCTGCATCTTGTTCCCACCAAAATCTCACATACTAAAGCAATTGGAAATTGAAAATGTCTTGCCAAAGAACCTTCAGGCCGATTTCAATTATATTTGGCAGGAAGCATCTTTACGGCAGAGATTCAAATTTGTAGAAATGAAGCTGATCGGCCAATTTGGCTGGTGACCATCTTGGATTTTGGCCGATGTTTGTAAACGTCTTTAAAAACCACTTCGGGGATTGATTCAAAACTCATGACATATCATCTAGGGCAAGAGCTGAACCATGTTTGTTCAAGGGAACTTAAAATGTTTGGCTGCCATATTGGATGACCTAGTTTTTGCGAAAACGACTTCTACAGAACTGCTCAATTTAAAATGGCTTCTCAAGAACTACTGGGCCGATTTTAAATATATTTAACAGGAAGCACCCTTAGAACATAGGGATCCAAGGTTGGTCAAAGGAAGCTGACCAGCCAGTTTGGCCAGCAGCCATCTTTGAGTTTGGCAGATTTTTTAAAACAAGGAATCTACGAAACCCCCTTGGGGGATCGATTCAAAAATCATGAAACATCATCTGGAGTAACAGCTGAACCAAGTTTGTTCGAGGGAACTTGATTGGCCAAATGCTTCAGCAGCCATAATGCATGACCTAGATTTCGCCAAAGTGACTTCTTCAGAACTGCTGAACGGATCGGGCCGAAATTTTGGAGATATGATTAGGACATCTTGTATTTTCAGCAAATTTCGGAGAAAATCATACAAAGACTACTTATTAACCACTGGGCCAATTTAAATAAAACCTGGCAAAACCTACTTCACAGAAATTAGATTGGTGAATTTTTCCAGTTGTCATCCGTTTTGTTCGTTTGTGTCAGTGGCCAATAATTCCAGGTGAGCGATACAGGCCCCATGGGCCTCTTGTCAAAATTGTCGGATAAACGGTTTTGCGGCCATCGTGGATCTTTTTCCTGCCAAAAGCTCCCATACTAAAGCAAGGGGAAATGTTTATAGAACTCTCCCGACTTCTTGAAACACCATGGACCTCTTGTGAGTCATTCTCCTGTTGTTCGCTTCTAGCAAAACTTCATTCTACCTGCTCAGATTCCAGGAAATTTGAACAGATTAAGCCAATAGCTTACGTACCATAAAAAGCTATAGCCATCCAAGTAAAGGCAAATGTCTGAACCACTGATTATATCCAGTGAAAGCATGTTCAGATATGGCGAACCAGCCGGAGCATCCATCGGTAAGAAATTACTTGGAAGAGGTCATCTGAGTATTCACCTCCAATGATTATGGGACCTCCAATAGCTAAGACAATAAGGCTTCCCTGTTCAAATCATGCTGGAACTAGTTCTTTTAGGCATATGAGTCAAAGGTCGTCACATCTATCTTCCTTATTCAAAATTTAGCCTCCATTGCTATAAGCGGCTAAATACCTGACATAATCTCGACTCAGATTTCTTGAAGATGAGCGAGTCAATGAATCCCACACTGTCATGCCGTGTTGTTGTTGTTGTTGTTGTTGCGGGTATTGTTGTTCAGTTGGTTTTATTGGGTGAACTAGGGCTTTACATCCCATCTGAAAGAAATGTCATGTGAATGACGTACAAGCAGGAGGGAGTGACTGAGATGATGCATATCTCCACTGATTCTCCGTCAGCCACTTGCTCACCCAAGTTGTCTGGCAGTCGATCGTGGTTTATTACTCCGAAAGGAGGTGCCTCATAAAGTAGGGAAATTTGCATGTAAAAGAAGATCTGAACCATGACCGCTTGATTACCAGACAAGCACGCTTCCACTACGACCAATCACCCCCACCCCACCCCACCCCCATGTGTCATTCCTACTTCCTTCGACGTATAACTAGACTACTTACGACACTGTGGTAATCCTATAGAACAACAACCTTATTTAATCCCTTATCCTTATTCCTAGACCGATGTTACCATGTTATGTGTTGTCGGATTCGTAATGATCAGGAGAACGTAGCCACACACAACATCGTCGGAGAAAGAGAGTCAAACAGGAATCATAGGTAGTACCTTTTAAGACTAACTTTATATTGACGTTGGCATTAACATGATGAGGCACATTTAAGTGCGAAAGCTCCTCAAAATAACCCAAGTTAATCAAAAGAGGTACTACCTTTGAATCCTACCTTGACTGTTTATATACTGACTAACACGGCTACTTACTTAACTTTCTTTTGAGAGAAAGAATGCACATCTTATTGGCATAAAACTAATTAATGGATGCACTCGAATTTATGCCAAGAGAGATAAATCAGTTTAGTGGTATAATGAATAAGATTTGTAACGAGATATAAAAAGAGAAATGTACCCACTTCTGAAACAAAGCCAAGATGTCACTAATATCTAGTAATGTTGAAGAAGGGGCATAGTAGCGCACGTGTTGGTCTGGTTACAACCGCGGCCACAAAATTTCAATGGATATATACAGTTGTTATGCCAGTTGGTCCATTCTCAATAATTCCTACCACTGCAGGGCAACAAGGCAATCCATCCAGAGGACCAGAGTTGGTACAGAGCGTCCAGCATGTATTTCAACAATCTGTCGTGCAATCTCCCTCGAAGCCAGGTTCGCCAGAGACAAGGAGCTCAAATCACAATTGGCTTACCTCAGACGCTGAGTAAATCATTGTGATCCATAGAACAGCAGCAGGAATTCTCCCACCCGATCATAATCAGGACCAGGACTGGTAAGAAAAATGTTGCGACATTATAACTGATTGGAGTGATCGTCAATGTCTTTGCTGTATTTCCAAGGCTGTAGACGAGTCGGTTTGGCGCTCCATCCCAATTGATGAATCCAGATTCTCATTCAATCATGTATGATTACTGTATTCTGTGGCGGTAGTAGTAGAAACATCCTACAGCTGCAATCAGGCCTTTGCTTTTGACTAGTGTGACCAAAATCTTTAGCTTCCTCAGGACCATTCTTGATTTGAGTGTCCTGCTTTCTTGAGGTCGCCTCGTAGTACGCTCAAACGGTTTAAGCAATGACATATGGCCTTTTATTTGTTGGCTCCCAGTAGGGCGAATTCCACGGCTCTGTGCTGGTGTGTCTTCTGGCATCATTAGCACATGGACCATCTTTGCTGGTGACGTTTACGGGCAGCGGTGATGTATTATACATCTTGCATAGTGCATCGTTGGAAATTATGCTGCCTGGCCATCGGTGTCCAGTAATGGTGCATAGTTGTTTGAGATGGCAGGCATCACGTTTGTGTGTTGTTTTGAGTTGCCCAGCTGATACATTTATACAGCATCATGTATAGTACGAAATTATGCTGTCTGGTTATCGCTGTCCAATGATGGTGCATAGATGTTTGCGGTGGCAGGCATCGAGTTTAGCTAGAGCTTCCTTTGGAGCTGCCCAACTGTTACCGTTATACAGCATCAAGGATACGCAGGTTGCATTGTATAAACGTAGCCTTTTAATCAAGGGCATCTTTGATCTACAAATCCATAACTTCCAGAAGGACTGTAAAGCTACGTTCCCATGACGCAACCTGCTGCAATGTCAGCAGTACTACAAAGCAGTGAGCCCATGATTTTACTTTCCTCCATGGTTCGCTGCCACGAAGTGGATCATCATTTTTGTTAGTTTCATGATTTGTATATAAGTATTTGTATATTTGTGTATATATATATATAAGTATATGTGGGTGAACTCTTTTTTTTATTCATTCATAAAGAGATCTAATTTTTAGTTTGCTTGCAGCTACTGGGAGAAGTTCGTCAATACAAGGGGTTTCTTTTCCTCATTCATGCAGTCCATGTCGTCAGCATATTCCACTTCTAGTGGCATACCCAATATGGACACTGGTGGGGTTGTGGGTGGTGGTGTTGTGTGGTCTTGTGGAATTTTCCCGCACAGATGTCAATGCAGCAGCAAAGTAACAGGTGAAAAGCACAGGGGATAGACCATTTCCCAGTGATATCTCAAGCTCTGCAGACTTCACTGACTTGACTCGTACTCTCAGCTTGATGTCTGCAAATAGTAGTCTTACTAGTCATAGCTCATCTTCATTGCAACTGGTCTTGCGTAGTGGATCTAGGATCTTTGAGCGTTTAATTGTGTCGAAGGCTCGTGACCTGTCAATTCCCATTTTATGAAAATCCCAGTGTTTGGACATGACTACTGACACAAGCATGCGTTGAGCCCATACACTATCTGCAGGGCCGTATTTAGATATGTGGGGGCCCTGGGGCAAAGAATGAGCGGGGTTTTTTTTACATCTAGGTGCTCTGAGACGGCTAGAGAGTCTACTTTTAGGGTGAATTATGGCGCTTTATTTCGTTGTAAATTATTTTATTTTGCAAATTTTCGTAATTAACATTGTTGCCGAACACCAAACAAGAATTGGGGCCCCACAAATATTAGAATAGAATTATAATGCATGATTAAGAGTTCTAAGCTACTAAAGTTTGCTTTAAATGTCCTATAACTTCAAAAAATGTGCATAATTTTTTTTTTCATTTTTAAATTGTTGGGCCCCCTTGCTTGTGGGTCCCCGGGGCTTTTGCCCCGCTTGCCCACCCACCCCCCCCCCCCCCACCCCCCCTAAATACGGCCCTGAATATCTGAGCAGTTTTGTCCATGTTTAAAGCCATTTTGACATGATCCGGTGAAGTCATTAATCTTGTCTCGGATGCGGCATACAGTAACATTGGATAAATGGGAAGGTGGACCAGTAAAGCTGAATTGATTAGAATTGATTAGGTGCGTTATCGGTTTTGAGATAATGTCACTTGCATATTTGAATAGTTCATTACTCACGCTGCGGAAGGCCAGTGTGAGTATTGTGGTTGGCGCCGTTTGTATGTGTGTCTGCCTGTGTGTCCGTCCGTCTGTCTGTCTGTCTGTATATCCAAGGCATATCTCGGGAATCCTATGAGGCAGAAGCACCAAATTTGGCCCATCCACTGATATTATTGATACTATGAGTGATTAGAAGAATTTGTAGTATGGAATACAAAAGCGTAGAATCACCAAATCGGTAACATACATTCATACTACAGTTGGCTAGAAGCAACGTTTTATTTCAAGCCAAATGTACAAATATCTAGGTCTCGATGTCACTAAGTGCATCGAGAAGTACACATTTTACTCATACATCTGGAACGCAACTAGGTAGAATCACCAAATTTGGCACATACATTGATATTAGGAGTGTCTAGAACAATTTTACTTCTGGGTCAAAAGGTAAAAAAATCAAGTCAGAGGCTCACTTAGTGCATACCGGAATACAGATTCTCGTCAATAACTCTGCAATATAAGAAGGTGGAATCGCCAAATCTGGAACATACATTCATATTGCGGTTGTCTAGAACTAAAATTTGTGTTTCAGGTCAAAGGTTCAAATATCTAGGTCACAGGATCACTAAGTGCATCCCGAAATATACATTTTACCCATAATTCGGGAACGCAATGAAGTAGAATCCCCAGATTTGGTACATCCTTTCTTATTATCGGTAGCTAGAGGTTCGCTCAGTTTTACGACAAAGCATCAAATATCTAGGTCACGGGGTCGCAAAGTGCACACTTGAATACACATTTTTGTCCATAACTCTGGAATGCAAGAAAGTAGAATCACCAGATTTAGCTCACTGCTTCATATTGTGAAAGCTTATGATTGCTTTGAGTTTGAGGTCAACTGATCAACTATTTAGGTCATGGGGTCACTAAGTGCATTGTCAAGACAGAGCCTAAAGGCGCAAGTTAGCATCTCCTTCATTCTAGTGGCTCACGCCATCAGCTCCGGATGCACGTCCATTTTTAAGTGCTTTAGGTGCCTTCTGCTGTTTTAATTGTTGTTAGTAATGGCCTGGTGTCTCCTGAGAATGAATTGGCTCGGCTTTGCCCTGGTCAGTCCCGATAAAGTGTCCTTCAGAGTTGCGTACAGTTAGTGGTGGTGTGTAGTCAGTAACTCTCAGAACTCGGGCTGCCCGAAATATTTTGTGCCAGTCATCCGTGGCAGTGATTTCATCTGCTAGGGAGTCTGCTTGTTGAACAGCAAGATCTTTTAAGCATTCGCTGATGTGGCGAAGAATGGTATTGCGCTCCCTGCATAGGTTGGTGTGGTCTTCACTTTGATCACCTTGATAGATGTGCAGCCATAGCACTTCCTGCTCTGTTGATAGTTTTTCTGCTACAGGGCCATCATTATACCTAGTTCAGTTGTTTTTTAGAACTCCTATCGTGCTTGTAGCTGACAATTCCATACATTTCAGTATTTTGGTTAGGGCTTCGTTTGGCTTGGAGCTGAAGACGATGTTAGCTATTTGCTCCCCGAGGTCATTTTTATATGGCATTTTGAGTGTCAGTGTCGCTGATGAATTTGGGTAGGTTGTAGCTGATTCTACCCTCTTGCTGGCGCTGGCTTACTTATGGTCAGAATTGAGGTCTGCACATCCATAGAAACGAGCATCCCGAAGTAGGCGTTTTCCTTCTGTTTTGCATAATGTGTAGGCTATTTGGTTGAAGACTGCTGTTGTAGCCTTTTGGGGGTTTGCGATTAGCAACGTGTCCTGTCCATGTTGTCCGGTGACGCATAGGTGTTTAAAAGCGATATTTGTGACAAATAGGCCATTGGAACTAAGGAATGTCACCAGTGCATCGCCATTGCTGCTGCATGTGCACTCTCCGTATGGCTCCCTGCATAAGCCAAGTCCTGAATTCTTGTCCGCATTGTCGAGTTTAGCCAGCTTGGAGTTGAAGTCTCCACACACGAACAGTTATCATCTGGCTGGGATTGTAATGGCTGAGTCAGTTCTACAGACATGGATACGTTTGGATACAATTGGATTTTCGTTGGGTTTTTCGTTGACTATGCGACACTTAGTGGTGGTGCGTTTTCGCATTGGGATAGCCAGCTCGATGAATGCAATGCGATCACTGACGTATCCAAAACTAATGACATGATCCTAGCGCCTTGGTCCAATTACGAGACCTAAACCACGGTATGTGGCGTGTTTTTGCTCCATGAGTACTAGCTTATGGCCTGTCAGAAGTTGCTGCTCTGTGTGGATAACGACTTTAGTATCTCGAATGCATGTAATATCGATTTTATAGTATTCGCAGTCCGCACCTACGGTGTACCTCACGGTATGTGGCGTGTTTTTGCTCCATGAGTACTAGCTTATGGCCTGTCAGAAGTTGCTGCTCTGTGTGGATAACGACTTTAGTATCTCGAATGCATGTAATATCGATTTTATAGTATTCGCAGTCCGCACCTACGGTGTACCTCTTTGATGTTGCAGTCAGACCATATACATCCCACGTAGCTATGGGTAAGCTCCTGGGAAGATCGCGTCGTCTGAGGATGTCGAGCACAGTTTCGAGTTTGATGAAGGTTAGACATAGTCAGAGTTGCCTTTATATGCGGATGTCGGCCCGCCAGCCTCGATGATTTATATTAGTTTCCCAACAAAGTTGGTACTTGCGGAGGAGACCGCCGTGAAGGTGTCATCCTTCACCCCCTCAGTCAATCATATGACGTCATAATCAACTACGTCGCATGTAGGATAACGTCATAGTCATTTACGTCATGAATGGCTCGATGTAGTCCGTCTTAAACACATAATAGTCTGTCACATTATACGAATTGTATTTCTTTACTATCTAATAAACAGTCTGTTGAATATTTTGAAACTAATTTGACTGGGCGATGTTGCTGCAGTAGCAACAGCGTACAGTCAAATTAGTTTCAAAATATTCAACATTTTACCTGTATAGTTTTCTGTAAATTGATATTCAGAGAGTGCAGAGATCGGTCGATCCCAACACGGGCAAAATGTGGGTGGAGCATAACTAGAGATGGGCGAGGCATCGCTAAAACTGAACTCATCCATTTTAGGGAAATCCAGAGGACATTTTAGAGCACCTAGATTTCACACTCTTTCTTGGTGCGATCCTTACGATCCTCTTTGCCAATAGACCACCACACTTCCAAACCTGATTTCATCAAAGATTTTGATTGGTTTATTAGTTCGCGTGGCCTGAACATAGGGCTGAACATAGGGCTGAACATAGGGCTGAACATAGGGCTGAACATAGGGCTGAACATAGTGCTGAACATAGTGCTGAACATAGTGCTGCACATAGTGCTGAAAGAAGGTAAAGTAGGTTTATGCCATAGTAATTGCACATTGTGTATCTGTCGCCTGTACGTGTGTCAATCGTCGTCAACATTTTCACTTTAAATGACTTCTCCAGAACCAGTACGATTCTCAGATTGATTTGAAACCTAAGAAACGTCATCTAGTCCAAAAACTGAAGAAAGTTTGTCCGAGAGAACCTGATTGGTCATCTTCGATGACGTAGTTTTCGCAAATACTAGTTATCCTCTGGATCTGCTTAATGGATCAAGCACAAACTTGGCAAATACAATTAGGAACTAATTGGCATTCAAGGGCTTCGTTTGGATCGGAGCTGAAGTCGATATTAGTTATCTATTCCCCGAGGGCGTTTTTATATGACATTTGAGTGTCAGTGTCGCTGATGAACTTGGGTTGGTTGTAAACTCTACCCTCTTGTTGGCATGGCGTTTACACATTAGTTAGAAATTGTTCATCTGGATCTGCTAAATGGATCAAGCAGAAACTTGGAAAATATAACTAGGAACTATAAGTGGCATTCAAGTTTGTTAAAGGGAAGTTGGTACGTGAAAGATATATCGATCAATCAAAATTGAGCATTTGTTAACTGGTGGCTTTTGCCTTTCGAATCAGAGTGATCGACCAGCTTGTTTAAACGAAACTGATTTATCGATTTAGTCAGTGGCCATCTTCGATTCTGCGCTATTTTTAGAAAAACTTACACATCTCTGAAACCGCTTAGCCGATTAATTTGAACTCCACAAATATCATCTCAGGACCTGAAACCAGTTTGTAAAAAAACCTGATTGGTCGATTTGTCTGGCGACCATCGTGGGTGGCCTACTTTTTGCAAAGTACTTCTTGAGAACTGCTTACGGGATCTGGTCGATACTTGGCGAATATAAGTAGGGATTAAAGGTAATTAAAATTCGTTCAGATGGAGTTGATATATGAAAGTGCATAGCCGCAGCCACCACTCAATTTTGAGTTTTTATTAGTTGATGGATCTTCACATAAAAAATAAGGATATACACGTTCTGGTTGGTATTAAATACGATTTTGACGCTTTCAAATCAGACCGGGTTGTTCTAGCGAAACGGCATTGATCTTCCTCTCAATGACATTTAGGGTCTACCTAACGGATTTACCTGGGTGTGCTATTACATTTGATGTTAGTAGAATAATTAAACGTCATACTGACTTATAATATGCTTGACCGATTTTACAGAAACCTTGCAGATAATTTCTCTTTTGCTCATTTAGAAGTGTTAAAACCAACGTGATTACGACTACATGTATATAATGATGATGTGATTCTAATACCTTAACCCTTTCAACTCTGTATTAACATAATCCAAATTCCAAATCACCACGTCACAAGTAAGTTGTTGACTACTTTGATACTAATTTGACAACAACCTGTCAACAACAGCATCCAATAAAATTCGCTTCAACATATTTAACAGAATAGTTCTTGCATTGTAAATTTTTTTCCATATTTACCCTTTCGTGTTCAAATGGTTAAGAAAAATGGTGTGGTTAGGTTTGTTCTGGACACGCCATCGCCGTTTGCACCCCAATGTGATGCGCCGGGTTGGACATGGAGAAACCCGTGCTTGTTCCGGAACCTTACAAACATCAGCAACGCCCATGTTAACTCTTACTATCTGATGTCAAGATTCTATCTTGTGCTGTGTCAATAGCAAAGATTCGGTGTATATTTTCCAACAATTTTGGTGGACGATGTTGCTGTCTACGACAGCAACATCTCCCACCAAATTTGTTGAAAAATGAACATGAGTGCATCTTTTAATTTAATTTGACAATTTGAAACTTTTGACATCAGAGTGGTAAGGGTTAAAAGTTATCATCTATCAATCATGCTATGATTGGTATAGCTAACACAACTTGGACCAATGTTGCTGTTAATATGTAGTCTGTTCCCGGACGATAGGCATTCTACATGCAGGCTCCAACGTCTAGAGGACTGTGTTGTGTTGCCTGAAGCTTATTGTAGAACTATGAACAACGGTTCCATTAGTCACCGACCTTTACCAGTTTCAGTTTATTTACACCCAGACCACAAAGTGGCATATGGGGAACAATGATTTAAACAGGATTTACACGTTATGGCGGCTAGACATTGTGATAAGTAATATCATCTTGGTCATAATTCAGCAATTGCATTATTGTCATTTATATTAGCGGTATCATCACATTCATCCGCATTGACATTGGCACTAATTAACCCTTTTGTGACGATTCCGGTCATAATCGACCTCCGCGGTGGAATCGAGGAGTATCCATTTGTTGGTCAGGAGATGACGATCGCCAAAAATCCATCACCTAAATGACTGGCTCCATGTCCGAACCAGTGGTAGATTTCTCAACAATAATCATTGCCGGTTCGTAAACGGACACTCGATGGGCACAGATTTTGCTTCTTGACCACACATTTAGACATTAAAAAGGCTAATGATTATAGTTAACAAGCCGCGTCGTCGTCGTCGCTGCCGCCATCGTCGTCGTCGTCTTGATTTGTGTTCTGCTGCATGTGTGTACTTATTTGTATGCGTGATATGGTGTCGGTAATATGTTCGTCAACGTTGGAACTGTTTAGTAATTACACCAATCATGTGGCATAGTTTTATTAGCAGATATTTGTTCTTGGCTGAGAATAGTTAAAAAGATTTTAAGAAGTTTGGTCTATTACAGTAATATTTAGGTAGGATTTCTAGTCGTTTATCTTTAAAAAATTTGCAAATAAATATGTAATGGAATTCGTCTCCCATTTCGTTATGATTGCAAAGAGGACAAATTCTTTCTTCTCTGGCGATTCTTTCCCATCGTCCCTTTTCTATCGAAAGTCGATGATTACTTGTCCTAAATCTTGTAAATAAAATTCTGTTGCGATCATTTAGCTTTATAAGATAGTCTTCCCGTTCCCAAAATGGCTTAAAACAGTTATATATATTTTCCCATTCCAGGAGTCGCTCACCTGTGCTTGCCATGTTTGGATTTATTGGTCTTCAAGGCTTTTAGTTATTCTTATTTTTATTTCATTAAAGTTATTTATTACTTGATTTGTCCATCTGGTAACTGTGTCCTGTTGTGTCTAGTATTGTTTTATGGAGTTTAGCCACTAGTACTGCGTGCCGTTGTTTCGATGATCTAATAGAATATGGGTGTATAATCTGAATTCAAGTTTTGTTTGTTTTCCTGAAATATGCTTATAGCCAATATGTTATTGTGCGTTTTCTTATAACTATTTGAATTGGAATTTCTTCGAGCTCGCCATATATCATATACTTCGGTGTACTCTTTTTAACTTTTAGAACATAGCGTAGAAAGTCTAGATTTACTTTCTCTAGTAAGCTGCAATTTTCTATTCCTGTGATTTCAGCCCCATATAGTAGAATCAGCTAGATCATTTGATGGTACAATTTAACGTAGCTGTCAATTGGTAATTCCAATTCTCTGGCGCGACAATGCAGCGCGAACGCCTTTTCAAAGTCAACAAAGCAGCAAAATAGTCGTTTCTTCATTCTTTGGAATATTTCTATCATGGTATAGAGCGTAGAAATGTGATCAGTAGTGGAATAGCCGTTTCTGTTTCTGTTTATCCAGCCTGGTTTTCACATTATTTTTTCAGCCGCTTTGTTTATTCAGCTAGTAAGTATGAACGTGAAGAGTTTTCCTAAACAGCTGAGTAATGTAATTGGCCGGTAGTTCTTTGGTTCGTTCGGGTTACCTTTTCGTTTGTATATTGGGATAATGATACCTTCTGCCCAGGTGTCTGGAATTATTGCGGAATCTAGAATTGCATTAAACAGGATTTTATAAATGTTTAACATAATTTGTTCTGTGGATTTAATATATTCATTTAATATCCCATCTCTCCCAACTTCTTCACTTGTTTTTAATTGCTTAATAGATTTGGAAATTTCTTCAATTGTAATAGGGGAATTTCGTAAATAAGTTGACATACGTAACCAATTAAATAAATTAAAAGAACTCGGTTCAAACGAAAAGAACATAATTTTCTCTGGTAAACGTAGAGCCTTCGCCGAGCTTTATATCGCATTTATTTGTAAAGACTCTAAATAAATTAACGCTTTTGCCATAGCTGAGATGTTCTGATAATGTATTCCGCTCTCTCTTTGCAGAGGGCTTGTGAATGAAAAAGAGTATTCGCATATAACCTACATTAATTATTTAGAATTTTCCTTCTGTTTCGTTTTTCTTTTTTCACATTACTGTTTTTAGCCTATGCAAATAGCGCGGTAGCGTCTTGCATATATTATGCATCTATAAATCGGTTTATTTGGAGAGTAAAAGAATATTTCAGCGTTGGCACGTAAGGCTAATTGGCTTACGGCTATGTATCTATTTAGGCCCACCCTCCACATCCCTCGACAACACTAGTAACGGTTCAAGAGACTGGATTAAAAGTGTTGATTTTTTACTTATGTGAATTACCTTATTTCACGTAGTCTGCTGTACATGCACGCCCACCGCCATTACACACCCCTCGCTATACAGTAGGCAACTAGAAACGACTCGCGTGCAGTCAATTTTATCAGAAATTATTTTTTATGTTTTAGGCCTATACTTAGCCATCCTTGAACCCTAAAGTCCCAGATTCACAATTTAAAAGCAATCCTACAGGAAGGGTGTTGAGAATTTTGAAACTAAATTGACTGCGAGCTGTTTCTGCCATAGGCAACAATATCTCCAGCTCCCAGTCAAATCAATTTCAAAATACTCAACAGAATAATTCTTAAATTGTAAATGATTGTAATGACGTTTTGTGTGTTTTTGTCTCTCGTGTTCCAAGAATTAAAGAGATACTTACTCAGAGATCTGATGACATTTTGGTAAATCTCAACATGTTCTGTTGTATGGCCTAATATTACGGTCTAGTGTGTTATGACCGCATACTAATTATCATACATAAATTCTGTCTCTGCCACCCATAGTTATTAGTATTTGTGGGATTTAAAAAAAATTTTGTTTGTGACGGTTTGACCAAATATTCTATTTTACATACTGGTAAGCATTTACAAATGCAGAAAAGAGTCCGATTGGAACGAACAATCATGAAGCTAAGTAGGCCATGTGACTTCCAAACTCCATTATTGACACGTTAGAAATATTTTATGTCCATGGCTAGGTCATATATTAACCCCTCGTGTGTCAACAGCGCCTCACAGCGCTAACAATTCTACTTATATCAATTAACCCTTTAATGGTCAAGATTTTTCAAGAAAATAATAATTTTTACAATAAAATTCACAAAAATAACTGTCTGTGTTCGTGTAAATAGACATTGCTCAAGCCCACTACAGGTGCTGTTTCACAGTTTTCACGGCTTGATCATGAAAATTATCAAGAAAATGCAGTTTTTTCTTCGCTAGTGTCTATTTGCCGGCTGAAAGAAGACTATTTTTGAAAATTTACCACTGGAGTGACTGGCTCGGTTACCGAACTAGTCATTCCAGTGGTAAATTTTCAAAAATCATATTCTCGTGGATGAAAAAATTGGCATTCCTCAAGCCCACTACATAGTCCGTTTTTGTCGGTCTTGACCATTAAAGGGTTAAGTTAAGACAAGAGGGGTTAAATTTATGCATCTCAACGAGTGCTCTTGTTTTCGTCAAATATGGGTATATCTGCCTTTTATAACCCATCCCAGTCCGCTCTTCCTCCAGGCATCCCAGCCAGAAATAAAAACAGACCCACATTTCTTAACGCTTGCCACTCTAGTGTCAAAATTTTTAATTTTCAAATTAAATTTAAAGATGTTTGGTGTTCATTTTTCAACAAATTTGGTGGTAGATGGTGCTGTCGTAGACAGCAACATCTTCCAGCAAAATTGTTGAAAAATGTTCACCAGTTTCTTTGACGATGACACTGTAAAAGATACAATATTGACATCACAGTGCTATGGGTTAACACAGAGACAGGGGCCACAGACCATCTTGAAATTTAGAAAGAACAAAAACTGATTAAACAAATGATTAGTTTACTTAGATCAAAGCGTCATCATAAAAAACGTTTTTATTTGACCAGGGCGATCTCTGTGATGATGAGGAAGTCCGTGTTTTCCTTTTAAAACCTGTTTCTGTTTTAATTTAGTTAGTCTCTTGCAAACATAGTGCTATAGCATGTTCGTTAGAAAACTAAATAGATATAGTATCGTGAATCTTGACCTGGTTTTAACTTACTTAGAGATGTTTGGTTAATTAGGCGCTGTAACCAGTATTGGTGTCGGGAGGGGGAGCGTTCGCCGACAGCTTCAGGGCGTACAATGTGATCGCGGACTCTTTCTCGAATTAAAAAAGAAAGATCATGTTCAAATTACGGAATTATTTACCAAATTTCGTCTTTTAAGTAATTTAGAGGCCCGCTCACCCCACCCTACCCCACCCCTGACTACGTGTATGCCTATTCGAATGTTGCAAGATCATGTGAATCAGCTTTACATCTCAGAATGGCGTGTCTTCTTTAACTAGATGAACGTTACCTTCTTAAAAATCAGTTTGTGTTATTCAAATATTTAATTAGGAAACTATTTTTGCTTAGACCCTGTTGCTTTCATGGCATTTTATCGTGCGTGCGTACTTGTTGGAATGGAGGCGGCGAGAGTGAATAAGACGGAGCCACGTACCGATGGAGGTCCTTAAATGCACTTGTCCCCCACCCCAACCCAGCCTCCCCCACCCAGACTTAGTCTTCACCCCACCAACTCCAGATACCATCATGTACTAACACGAGTGTTGCACCCAAGACATTTGGGTCTGCACCCCAGATTCACGAGTCTGTCTATGTGGCCTGGCTGGGTAGGTAGGGGTTGGGGAGGGACTCCGCAAACATATAACACGTGTGTTATTTGGCTCGGTCAGCCTCCTCGCATAAATAATTTTGATTGGAAAATGAAGTAAATAAGAGGAAATTGCTCACTGGACCCTCACCATCCCTTATCTATTTGCATATCACATGTAGTCACTTTAACGCTTTCAAGCCTGATTTGCAGCACTGCTAACGCAGTAGCTTGACACATTAACTCCTTGAATATGCTGTTAACAGTTTGGTCGAATTGGAAACGAGGACTTGGAATCAATTTGTTTACAAAATATGCTACTCGTGTTTGGTTATGGACCCTATTATTAATAAGTTTCTTCAATTCAAAGTACGAGACTGGCTGGGTAGCACAGAGCTTTGCGGTCAGGGATTAAACAGCATATAACACATACTTGGGATAATTTACAATCCACGACCTGTCAATCCACATGACCGTATCTTCAATCTGCGTGTTCACTTTCAAATGTGCGACAATTGATAGTATATCAGTTATTTTGGTGCAGATTTATCATTATAATTACGATTCTCTATAGACACCAACCGCCTGTTATACATATTTAACTAAATAGTACAATTGTTAAACACAATATATTCCTTGTATATTGACCTAAGAAAGCGTTTTCAATTCTAGCAATGACTAGCAACGCTGCTTTTAGCATAGTGTGTTTCATAGGAATCTGTCTGTTTTCAACGACGCACGCGGTTGACGTGGAAACCAAATTGGGTCGATTGCTTGGCGTAACCGAAACGATAGACGGTCGGAATGTGGATAAGTATTTGGGCATCCCATATTCCAGACCCAGAATGGGAATCACTCGGTTCACTGATCCAATAAAGCCAGATCCGTTTATAGGTGTTTACAACGCCACTGAGGCGAAATTCGACTGCTACAGATACCCGGATCCAATGTACCAAAATTTGGCAAGCGAGGATCGCTTTAGTGAGGATTGCTTGTATCTAAATATATATGTCCCCACGCCTGTGACACGCAATACAGCTGTGATGGTCTGGATTCCTGGAAATGATTTCAGAAGCGGAGGTGGCCACAATGACTATGATGGAGAACAGTTGGCACTCAATGGCGACATGATAGTGGTCACGTTCGAATACCGACTCTGGGTATTCGGATTCCTGAGTACCAATGATGGCCACGCGAAAGGGAATTATGGCCTCAAAGATCAGAACATGGCCCTTCGATGGGTAAAGGACAACATAGCCGCGTTCGGTGGAAGTCCAGAGAGAATAACAATAGTGGGTTCTTCTTCAGGCGCAGTCAGTGTTGGCCTGCATTCCATATCTTCCATGAGCAAAGGTCTGTTTAACAGAGCGATCATGCAGAGTGCAGCCGCATCAGCGCCTTGGGCTCTTAACAAGGACCCGTATAAATCCACAGTTTTACTGGCCCGAAGCAATGGATGCGCACCTCCTGAAAACGTCACAACAGACGTGAACATGCTAGACATTATGGACTGCTTACGGAGGAAACCCGCAGATGAATTGATAAAAGAGAGCAAAGATGTTGTTGAAAGCCAAGACAGTGTACAGAAATCACTGAATTTAATATGGACGCCGGTTGTCGACGGGGACTTCCTGAGAGACACACCTGAGAACTTAATGAAGAATTTGCAGCATATGGTCGATGTTGGCTTTTATTCATACGATATCCTTTTGGGGATTAACAGTTGGGAAGGGATGTCCTTGATTATTAAGCTACCCGAATCTATCGAGAAATATCTTACATCCGCGATGGAGGCTACCGGTATCGATCGAGCATTAGTTGCCGATGGCATTGTCCCAACGCTACTGGAGCACAGGTATAGAAAAGTGAATGACATAAGCAAGAGGTCCGTACTGATTCGCTATACTAACGGTTTAGAGGACGACATCGATGAACTGGTGGACTTTCCAGATGCGTACAGACTGTATGGAGACGCGTGGTACAATGTTCCTGTTATTCAGGTATGTCTAATTACCATCGTCATAATTTGAGTGCGTCTGTTTTTCCATTTGTTTGCTTGTCTGTTTGTTTGTATTTTTGTTTGTTTGTTTCCCAGCCCGCATGCCTTACCATATACCTGCCTGCCTGCCTGCATGCCTTCCTGCCTGCCTGCCTGCCTGCCTGCCTGTCTGCCTGCCTGCCTGCCTGCCTGCCTGCCTGCCTGCCTGCCTGCCTGCCTGCCTGCCTGCCTGCCTGCTTGCCTTGTCTGTCTGTCTGTCTGTCTGTCTGTCTGCCTGCCTGCCTGCCTGCCTGCCTGCCTGCCTGCCTGCCTGCCTGCCTGTATGTCTGTCTGTCTGTCTGTCTGTCTGTCTGTCTGTCTGTCTGTCTGTCTGTCTGTCTGTCTGTCTGCCTGATGGCCTGTCTGTCTGCCTGCCTGTCTGTCTGTCTGTCTGTCGAGCTGTCTGTCGAGCTGTCTGTCGAGCTGTCTGTCGAGCTGTCTGTCGCACTGTCTCTCTGTCTGGCTGTCAGTTTGTCTGTCTGTCTGTCTGTCTGTCTGTCTGTCTGTGTGTCGGTGTCCAATGACGGTTACCTTTATATCTCCGCAGAGGTTAACCCCATTGGGACTAAACTTGGACACATGCGTCCGTATATCAAATGGATGGAGCAAAATTATATTGAGGTCATGTGGTCAATTTCAAGGTCACTTTTTACGGTTAGGTTTTGCGCTTAGCTCAACAAATCCTCTTATAGCTCGGCAGGGTTTCACCCTATTGGAGCTAAACTTGGACACATGATTCCTTCTACTAAGCGTATGGAGCACAAGGAGGTTGAGATCATGGGCTGCTAGTTCAAATTCACAGTGACCTTGGTAATAAACTATTTTTTAAAGTTAAATTTATCGCTTAGCTCAGCATACCCTCTTATATCCCGGCAGGGTTTCACCCCATTGGGACTAAACGTGGACACATGCTTCCTTTTATCAAGGAGATGGAGCACAAGGATATTGAGGTCATGGGGTTAAAGTATAAGGTCACTATGACCATGGTATAAAACTCTACCTTTTACGGTTAAGTTTTGCGCTTAGCTCAATATATCCTCTTACTTCTCGGCATGGCTTCAACTATTGGTACTAAACTTTGACACATGCCTCTTTATATAAAGGGAATTGAGCAAACTGATGTTGAGGTCATTAGCTCAAAGTTCAAGGTCCCTGTGAACTTAGTATATAACTCTATTTTGTATGGTTAAGTTTGGCGTTTAGCTCAACATAGCTTCTTATATCTGCCCATGGTTTCAGTCTATTGGGACAAAACATGGACACCTGATCACATATATCAAGCGGATGGAACACAATCATATTGTGGTGAAATGTCAAGACCACCTGATCACATGAAAAAGACATACGTTTTATATCTAAGGATTGGTTCAGCCTATTGTGACTAAGCTTGGATACATGGTTACATATATCAATGAGATGCAGCACCATCTTGTTGAGGTCAAAGGTCAAGTTAACTGTTAAAATTCTATTCTTTTCAGGTAAGTTTTTGGTTATATCTCAGGATTGGTTCACCATAGTTGACTTTAATTTGGTCACATGTTTAGCTACTATATGAAGTACAATGATATTGAGGTCAGAGGTCAAGGTCATTTTAACATTTGTATAAAATACAGACTTTAACAGTTTGGTTCTGCTTAGCTCGTCTGGCCTTTATCTCAGAAATGGCCAAATTATTGGAACTATGCATCATCATATAATTACCTCAACGAGGAGGATCAGCGCAGACAATCAGACATTAGATGTCAAGTTCACTGTAATCTTGATACAAAGCTAGATTTGCATTTGGAAATGCAAAATGGCAGGATTTTCGCAAATATCACGCCAGTGTAACACTCATGTCTTGTTTGTTTGTTTGTTTGTTTGTTTGTTTGTTTGTTTGTCTGAGTCTCTGTCTAGGAACCTATTTTTCTGATTTGACTAACATTTTAGCATAAGAACAGGTATTTGGAGACTGGAGACTTGGATTGTCCAACATTAGTCTTGATTCTAAGACGAAATAATCCGGGAAACCACAAAGTCCCATATTTAACATTTTAGCACTCACATTTAACTGATTCTTTACGGTGTAGGGAACATAATGTTGAATAATTTGGACCGAATACGACAGGGAAATATTGCTGCATATGGAAGTATCATGTTTCAATCACACTGGTTTCAAAATAAATCTAGGCCAGAACTGCCCAGAATGGAGGAAGTTTTAGCTATGCCCCGCCCATTTCTAGCTAAGATCCGCCCACGCTTCACCCGTAATGGAATCGATCGATCCCTGAACTCCCTGACTATCAATTTCCAGAAAACTATACAGGTAAGCTGCTGATTATTTTGAAACTATTTTGTCTGGGCACCTAAGGCAGCAACAGCGTCCAATCAAATTAGCGTCACAGCACGTTCATTAAATAGTAAAGACATACAATTCGTACAGCAACGCTTAGTCAGTCATCAATTAGGCGATCGTGACGAACTTGCCTACGTCATTCTGAACGTTATTGATAATGACGTTATCCTACACGTCACGTAGTTGATTATGATTATGATTATGACGTCATATGGTTGATGGATAAGCTGGAGAAGCCCGTTAAAAGGTTAACGTACGCATACATCTATGTTGTTGCATAATTTTACCACATTAGTTTTAAAGGTGCATATTCACACCAAAATGCTTGGAAATAAAATTATTAAAAAAATTAAATTATATAATTTTAGAGGCTTAAATTGTGTACCTCAATGTAATTAAACGAAATAAATCTTAACATATGATGATTTCAGTCCATATAAATAAATTGCATAGGCGAAGTTGTGAATTTGAATTAGGGACTCGTACCTCTAATTCAATTTGACAACTTAAAATGTTTTATTAATTTATACGTAATGAAATTATCTTATGCTGAGATTAATTTGGTTTCATTACATCTAGGCACACAATTTAAGCCTCTAAAATTATATAATTTTAACAATTTTATTTTGAACCATTCTGCTGTGAATATGCATCTTTAAGATATTAACGTCTGCCGTCGTATAGAATTATTCATATCTGCTATGATGGGTTAAAGTCCCATCTGCTATGATGAATTGTAGATGAATCAGTGCAATGTCCAAAGCAATGGTATTCGTTATTCTGAAATGCATTGCTCGCAGAGAATTTATTATAATAGGCGATATTGGAAAAGCACTATAAAGCGGTTTGATAGTTTATTAGGTTAATGTAGTAATAAGAAGATAACAATGTTTTGAGAAAAAGCAACGGTCTTCAAAATAACCTAGTTGTCCTAACCCCTGGAATCTCTGAAAATTATTCATTGCAGTAGCTTTATGTATTCTGCACTATGACAGCGAACCTGGAGACGTTCCTGTTATTGGATTGGTTGGACAAAATTAAATCCTTAATTTCTAGGTCCTATTCAGGCCATATCGAGGATGGTTTTATTTTTCCGTCCATTACAACATTACAGTTAACTTCTACCGTTTTTGGACTGATACCCAATATACTTCTGGGTGGATAGGGGCAAGCAGGATTTCTAGGCTATCTCTCCACCCGTAGCGAGATAGTCACGCGCAAACATACTGGAAACATTATATTAGGCTATACGCCTAAACTGCAGTGGGTGGGCAGCGACAGAGCCAGTCAAATTAGTTTCAATATATTCAGCACAATGTTTATTAAATAGTCAAGACATACACTTCGTACAACTTGATAGACTATTCAGAGTTTATGACGGACTAAATCGCGTCATTTAGGACAAAATTGATTATGACGTCAGCCTACGGTTTAATTGGACTATATCTAGCACCTAATTTCTAGGTCCCATTCAGGCCATATCAACGCTAGGTTTATTTTCAGTCAATTACACCATTACGGCTAACTTCACAAGTCTTTTACACTTGTACTCATTTGTACTCTTGGGTAGATAGGGGCTATTCGTGAAGGCGATTGGCCATGTTTCCAAAGACCGGGGTTCTCCGGTAAAGTAGCATAGGCCTAGTATTGAGTGCTAACCACTAAATATATACAATTGTTTCCGATCATAACCAAAATTGTGAAATTCAAGTGTACGGTTACGCCCTTGTGTTAAAATTTGACTCAACGCGAACGAGTAATTTCCGAGATATCCAGATATCACGAGTATGATCCGATGTGGATCAGGATGGTGTGGACGTATCCAGATTACAACCACAAAGTTTGGAAATATTCTTTCAGTTGATGTATAATGGTTTAATATTCGGGACCTATGGACATTTCCGGTTTATCCATCCATCATATGACATCATAATCAACTACGTGACGTCATAATCAATGACGTCGAGAATGACGCAAATAAGTTCGTCACTAACGCATAATTGGCGACAGACTAACATGTTCTTGTACGAATTGTATATCTTTACTATTTAATAAACATTCTGTTGAATATTTTGAAACTAATTCGACTGGACGCTATTGCTGCCATTGGCAGCAACAGCGCCCAGTCAAATTAATTTCAAAATAGTCAACAGCCTACCTGTATAGGTTTCTGAAAATTTATAGTCACGGAGTTCAGGGATCGATCACAAAATTTGCGAAGTGTGGGTGGAACTTAGCTAGAGATGCGCGAGGCATAACTAAAACTGGATTCATCCATCAGATTAGTATATTTATACCGTTCGGGACACAGGAACACACGGATCTGAATGCGATATTCTGTCATACTCACACACCTTTTACGGGCTTCGGCAATTAGACTACTGATTTAAGAGGCCAAACATTTCCTTATTGAAAGACAAAACACGTAGCCCTATGATCACACGACTCAATAAGAAATGAACTGCGTAGATAGAGATTTATTGAGGTGTGGCACATCACAGAGAAATAATGTAAATACAACTATTTATCTTAGGATAAAAGCAGTGAGCTTGCGATGTCTTAATTAGGAGTGTATAGGACATTCCAAAACTAATAATAGAACAAAGGTGTGCTATGCAAATACCTATCAAATGATTTATCATATAACAGTTATCTAGATAAATTAAAAATCGCAAAGCCGTAGATATTAGCGTCTGAACTGAATCTCACATAATGGCAAAAGCCGATCTGTCACTCAAGTATATGATGTCATGATCAATTACGTCATATGTATGCTGACGCCACAATCAAAAGGCGTCGTGAATGCCGTATCTAGCTCCGTCGTGAATATTTAAAGTCCGTCATCATGTGTAAGAATTGTATATGTCGTTACTATTTAATAAACATTATGTTGACTATTTTGAAACTAATTTGACTCGGCACTGTTGCAGCTGCAGTTGTTTGAAAATATCCTGCAGTTGCCCTTCTTTCTTGAACACTGTTACTTGTACTCGGCGAGGGTCCTTAGCTCCCTCTTGGTCGTCAGTGTGACCAGTCGGGCTTCTTTTATCTCGGTGTGAACCAGTGTTGATTGCTTTACGCAGCAGACGAACTACTTACCATCTTAGTACTTTTCACCCTCTGTAACGTCATTCTCTCTATTGCCAGTGAACATGTATGGCCACAATCCACTTTGTACAGATACAGGATAGCGTCTTTAACACTTTGAAACCCAAAGGCCGAAATTGAATACTCATTTACAATTTCATAAACATTCTGTTTAATATTTCGAAACTAATTTGACTGGAAGCTGTTGCTGCCTATAACAGATTCTTGTCAAATTAGTTTCAAAATAGTCAACATCTTACTTATAGCTACTTTGAAACTGGGATGCTGGGAATTCATAGTTCAAAGGGTTAAGACAACATTTGTTCAATGTGAATTTCTTGCAATCACTTTGTCAGGAGCTGAGCTGCTATTTAGTCATGCGAGCGATGGGTACTTCAATGTCTGTTATTGAAAAGGACGTCATGATTTGTAAATACACTCTTCTCCAAATATCAACCTAGTAAGTCGCTCACTGAACATAGAAATGTGATGATGACCGGTAGTGGTAAGGCTTCTGGCTCATAAATTTCCCACCGAACTCCTCTAATATATTAAATCTTTGATCTGACGTTTTCCAATTCCATGTGTCATTACAGCTTTGGCATAATTTGAACTTTTCATTGGTAGCTTAGAGATTGTAACCTCATTTGCTACACACGAGGCTGATATCGTGTCACATCCTGTTATTGTATGAACACCATTTAATGACTTTAGTATGCCTTGAATGTCAGTTTCCTTGCCAATGAGTTGTTTCAACTTTGAAATTACCGAGTCTAATTAAATGATGCTTCCTGTGATCATATTGCAATCTTCATGAACACGTCATTCAAGCTGGTACTATGACTAAGCAGGAGGATAAAAAAGTTTGTGTCGTCTATGTGGACAACTATGATCCAGGGATGTTATTGGGATGCATGCATTGTGTGGAGAAGTAGGCTTCTAGGTAATAGATCTGTTAAAGCTTCAACTTTATATAAACAATGATTCCCAGATTCACTACCTGATCTATCATACATATCGCGGTTTTCTAGTTTATCCATGCATTACTGGGTCTGTCATTCTTATGTAAGAACATTCATAACTTCTGTCTTATTGGACGGATGCCTGAGAAATTTATGCACGGATATACTGCAATGCTGGCCTTATAAGTGATGCCTGGAATTAGATTCGGATCGCTGTGCTCTTTCAGTAGTTTGAAGGACATGCCTTAATCTTTTAACAACCATATCAACTCTCTTACTGGGAGTTATGATATTGAAGATACCTGTGCATGAACATAACATGTTACAACAGTTAAAGGCCTGAAATGATGTAGAACAACGATGCCATGTTTACTGTATTCTGTGAGCATGTTTCTCGTGGTCTTGTGGAATTTTCCTGCACAGATTTCAATGCAGCAGCAAGGTAATATGTGAAAGGCACAGGGGATAGACCATCTGCATGTGGGGAGCCGATCGATGTTTCCAACTCTACAGACGTCGCTGACTTGACTCGTACTCTCCGGTTAGTGTCAGCAAGTAGTGGTCTCACTAGTCGTAGCTCATCTGCATTGCAGCTGTCCTGGCGTAGTACAACTAGAATCTTTGCGTGTTTAATTGTGTCGTAGGCTCGTGACATGGCAATGCCGCCCATTTTGCGAAAATCCAACTGTTTGGACATGACCACTGACACAAACATGCGCTATGCTCATGCAATGTATGCACAGCTGCGCCGCTCACATTTAAAGCCACTTTAACATGATTCAGTCAAGGCGAATACTATAAGCTTTAAGCCCAGTTGACAAACTTGTTACTTCCTCTTCATTCATGGATACGCCAGAACATTCTCTCAGATATAACGGACTTAGCATACATCACAGCTTCAGTAGCATTTAATGTGTAATGTGTAAACTCCTCGTGAAGATGTGTAGCAGGTTGGACACTTCGGTGTTTCTAATCAACTTTTATATGTTCGCCATATGTGACGCATTAAACACCTAGATCTGTCTTGCCGAGATGTCTATGTTGAAGGCAATGTATCTGTTTTGCCTAGAGGTCTATGTTGACGGCAATTTAGCCTCCACTTCTAGTCTCTGTTGATATTGTTTTCCATCAGCCCGCCTCCTTTATTTCCAGCAAATGCGTTAGTCTTAATCCATTTCTACAGCGAATCTCCATTCTGAAATGCAGTATGTACATTTAGCAATTGGAATTGAGGTTGTAAGGTCACACTTCCCATTCTAAAATGGGATCTGGTACTTGGCATAATTCTGCCTGTAGTGAGCCTATTCCCGTATTATCCCTTCGACGATGCATATACAAATACAAATTCCAGTTCCTGGGTAAGGTGGGTGGGTGCGTGGGGTTGGGGACGTGGATGTGGGGCTGTGGATGGGTGGGGTGGGATCAGCTTGAGTATAACCTCACATATCTCAAAGTATGACATCCAAACGTAGCAAAATCGCAACCCATTTCCAATGTGCCGGGTGAACAAATTTTCAAAGATCAGCCGAATGTACACACCTAGTAATACAGCTGCATACGATATAAGACAACCAGGCGAGACTATAAATGTTAGACACAGATGTGACTGAAGAAGTAATTTCAATTTACTTAGATGAATAGTTTACTAAAATTACATAGTCCCATGTATTATAAAAGAATCAAATGGTTATGTCTTACAGTCCTTTATTTTGGATTTTTTGTTAGAATTTTGTCTGACCAATTCCAATGGGGATTTCTATATTATCCAATTCCTGTTAAAATGTGAGCTATGTCGCATCAATCGGGAATGTTGTAAAATGTTATACCATAGAAATATACTCTGAAATATGTGATTTCTAGTCCGAAAGGCTAAGTAAAAATATCACCTTTAAGCACCTTTGCTGGATTAGAAAGGGGAATAAGCTACAGATTTAAACACGCCTATTATGCTAAAATATGAGGATTAAATCCTCAGGACCATTTTTGGGCGATTGAATACTTAGATCCATTTTTCACACCCTGGCTGGTGGGCTTTAACCCGAGATTGTCATTTCAGATTTTGCGTTGTAATTTGACCAGTGGAGTAATTAGATTCAAATCTGGGGCTCGTAAAGCTGTTTTAGCTGAACACGTTATATGTGGATAGTCGAATATGGAGCACTGAACTCGGATTACGGAATGTGGTAAGAACATCGTGCTTATTATTTACTTGTATACTGGATCATTGCATTATCATTTCATTGTTTTCTTTGCGTTACACATGCTCTATTCGGAAATGGTAGGCCTACTTTCCGCCCGGTATGAATCACTACATGAAGCGCTCAGCCATTCTACATTCCGTGTCCCGCATATCACATACCGTCACGTGTTAATATAAACGGATAACGTGAAAATAGCTTAGAGTGATCAGGCATCCAGCATTCCGCTTACCGTACTCCACATTCTGAATACTGATGTCAGCTAAATTGCTAAAAGCCGCTTAACTGAGTTTTATGGGTGCGAATGGGGGTGGGGGTGGGGGTCGCCTTGGGAGTTAATAAATGCTGGTAGCTGGGTTTGGGTGGGGAAAAATAGAAATATGGCTGAATGGTGACTCCGTGCCTGGCTTAGATTGACTAATTTCTTATGTGGACAACAGCTAAGCCATGGGACCGTGGGTAATCCAAACTGCATAGTTCGCATGATTACCGTTTTTGCATAAATACCTCAATTCCTTTGCAACATTTTTACCTTTTGAATTGTAGGGACGTCTACCGTTTAGTGTGTTTGGTCCAGGCTATAGGCCTATAGGGTCCTTATAGCAGCTAAAACATCTCTATTTACAGTAGATTAGGTCTGCTGAATTAAACGTTTGTCCGTGATCATTCAATCAATGAAGACATTAGAAGATTCTATTAAAAGAAAAGTAAAAATGCCACAAGCGTCTTCATTAGAATGAAATATACCTAGCAACTTCTCTCTTCTTTACAGAGTTTGGACAGAAATTGTTGGGTGTGGGGTGTTGTGCTGGGGGTTATCGCCGGGATCTTTACAATGGGCATTTACTTCAATACTGCCTTGTACGGTTGTGCCATTTTAACAAAGTGAAAGATACACATTTGTTCCATACATTGTATGGATGCTGTTTACGTCATTATGAGCCTTGTAATCGTAAATTATTATTGTTTCAGACTGCCAAGACACACGCGATGACAACATCGGCGGGACGAACCTATCTATATATGTTCGACTACCAAACGTCGTTAGGAATTCCCCTGGATTTAATTGGAAGCACACATTTGCAAGAGTTGCCGTTCCTGTTTAGCTTCGGGCCTAAATCTAATAGCCTTATTCCAACAGAGAATGAGCGTGCATTGTCTACTACCATGGTAACTTACTGGAGGAATTTCATTCATAACGGGTGCGTTAAAATTGTGATTGTACGATTGTAGTAAAATTAAAGTAAATTATTAGTAATTAAAAACAAAGTAGGGAACATAAAATGGAGGATCACTGTGAGGCCTGGCATGTGCTTCTGTTAGTTAAGCTCGCCCACTTTCTATATCGTTGGTAAGAATTTGAATTAATTCAAAATAAGGCGGATCATTTGAGGAAAACTATCCGTGGCTGTTTAGTTCAAGACATCCACACCACCTTTGCCTTATGAGCTAACAGCTTCTCTGGTGGATTGTGGATGATATTAATAGTTGAGAACTGTAAGCAAGAACAGATAGGCAGCAACAGCACCCAGTCAAATTAGTTTCAAAATATTCAACAGCTGAGATGTATAGTTTTCTGGAATTTGAGATTCATAAAGTGCGGAGATCGATCGATCCCAATACGGGCAAATTGTGGGTGGGGCTTAGCTAGAGATAAGTGGGCCTTGACTAAAACTGGATTCCTCCATTATAATTGGCTCAATCACCATAAGCAATCTATGCAGCATATGCTATTTGTGTTAGCTATAGGAATATACACTGACGTATTTAAGATATGCCATGTCAAGACATGACAAATCATAATGAATGGAGTTGAGAGTTGGGACTGCTAAAGACAATTTTAATAGGTTTAATGAATGCATAGAAAAGAATGTATGTCAAATTTGTTCAAGAATTTCGATAAAACTATTAGCATAGACAAATTTAAATAATAGCCTACACCATAACACAATTTGATCGCCGCATTTATTAGTAATTTATTTATTCATTTTCAGCAACCCGAATACGCCAGCGACAGACGCGACCACGATCAACTGGCCAACCTATGACTTAGATTCACAGCAGTACATCATCCTTTCCAACAATATGTCATCCCAGGACTCGTCCGTGGGACAGCGGCTATTTGAAGAACGGGTAAATTTCTGGACAAATTACTTAGATGAAGTGAATAACGCCTATGACAATATCGACAGGATCTGTTCAAATACAAAGATCATGACAGTGGAGAAAATTGTACATGTTACAAACACTAAGGACGACGTTACTGAATCCAACCCTGTGACCACATCTACAGACGCCGACCAAACAGATCGACCGGTATCTTCAGATTCTTCAGGTGAATCTGTGACAAATGAACACAAGAACTGTCCATCTACTGATAGTGCCAACGCTAATACTAACAAACAGGATCAAAGTCAGACTGTGGCACAGCCCGAAAGTGAGGGTTCCAACGGGGCTGTGATCGCTCTGGGTGTGACGACGGGGCTGTTTGCCGTAACCACTATCGTTCTGGCATGTTTCCTGTGCACTCGTCACAGACAGACAAAAGTATAATTCACCACATTCAATATAGGGATCCGATATGTCAGACAAGTATATGACGTCGTAATCAATTACGCCACATGTAGGCTGACGTCACAATCATGATTACGTATGGTGCTGGAAAAGTCCGTCAAATGCACGAAGTGTATGTCTTTGATGACTTTACAATTTAATAAACATTCTGTTAAATATTTTGAGACTAATTTGACTGGGAGCTAGATAGCGCCAAGTTAAATAAGTTTCAAAATATTGAACAGCTTGCCGGTATAGTTACCTTGAAATTGGGATTCTGGGATGTCAGGGTTCAAAGTATGTCTGTCTGTCTTTCTGTCTGGAGCTTTGTCTCCAAAACTACTGATCCGACTGGCTGAGATTTTATCAAATCGATCACAACCAGCGAAAAAGGGAGGTGTTAGCTAGAAGTTGGAGGGGCATAGATGGAAATGGATTCCTCTATTGTCATGTACGCGTAGCCCTTTATCACGTACAGACCGGAAACAAACAATTATTTATGATGTACGAAATATTCTCTTGAATATGTTGAAAGCATTTTGATTACAACCTCCCAGTTAAATTAGTCTCACCATCACAAAGAAATATCAAAATACCCAACAACTTTCCTGTATGGTTGTCTTGAAACTGAGATGCACACACGCACGCACGCACGCACGCACGCACGCACGCACGCACGCACGCACGCACGCACGCACGCACGCACGCACGCACGCACGCACGCACGCACCCCCAACCCACGCACGCACGCACGCACGCACGCACGCACGCACGCACGCACGCACGCACGCACGCACGCACGCACGCACGCACGCACGCACGCACGCACACACGCACGCACGTTTCCGTTATACAGTTCCATTTACTAACTCCTGTTAATTACCCTCACCCAGTAACAGGAAGAGGGTATTGCGATCGGGCCTGCCTGCCTGCCTGCCTGCCTGCCTGCCTGCCTGCCTGCCTGCCTACCTGTATGTCTGTCTGCGTGCGTGCGTGCGTGCGTGCGTGCGTGCGTGCGTGCGTGCGTGCGTGCGTTCGTGCGTGCGTGCGTGCGTGCGTGCGTGCGTGCGTGCGTGCGTGCATGTCTGTCCGTGTGTCCGGACCGTATCACAACATTTGATACTCAAATTTTAACATGATGACGGATCTTGCGGTGTAAGAGGATTTCCAGACTTTGGCCATGATCCAGATAAAAGAACCCGGATCCGGATCGGATCAAATCTTGGATCTGTGAATATCTCGGAAATTACTGGTCTGATTTTTCTCAAACTTTAGCACAGGAAAGGATATGACCATACACTAGGATTACACAACTTATGCCGTGATACAGCAAAATCACACAAATTCCGGAAAATCTGTAAAAATTATAAAACTGTAGTCTGACAAAAACGGGAAGGCGAGGGTCTACAATCTATGCTTGCTCTTATTTTGAATGCTCTTAGTGCGCTTAACTGTTAAATTTATGTACACTTGGTACACATGTTGTTGTTGTTGTTGCTGTTGTTGTTGTTGTTGTTGTTGTTGTTGTTGTTGTTGTTGTTGCTGCTGCTGCTTGCAACAAATTTTGTGGATGTAGCTTTGGGTGTATGGGTGGTGGGGAAGTGGGTGGGAGCGGGAATGCATCCGAGTCGTATAGGTTGGATGGGATGGTTGTGGTAGACGTCCCTGTCTATATCAGCGATAAACTCTCACTATAATGTTGTCTTAGTAGCAGCTCACCATCGCTTGATTCAGATTGTACGTTTATATGCCATTCGATTGACTGAAGTTGTTAGTTTTGTATAACGTTAGTGCTAGACGATGGTGACCATGTAAAATATATGTTCTGGCTCCCTGTCCTGTACACTCATTTAGATATTATCAGACATAGCTAGGTTGATAGGCATGTCAGAAGGCATACTATTCAACAGCATGTTTATTAAATAGTAAAGACATACAGCAACGCTTAGTCCGTCATCGATTAACCGTTCGTGGATAAACTGGGAAGGTCCATATATGTCTGGATTCCACCTAGGATGCATCCTATCCATCTCATTTTGTGAGTTTTGATGTTATCACTGATGGATGCTCGTTCTGTTCGTTGACATATGTCTTCTTTGGAGATTAATCCGGCTATTTAATGTCGAGGTTCTGTCATAGGGATGTGCTGAGAAAGACCCGTATCTTGCGTTCCAAGCTCTTTATGTGTCTCGAAGTCTCGACTCCATAAAGTAGCACTGTTTTAACATTGGAGGTGAATAATCTCAGCTTGGTGGTGGGTTTGGTGTTTTTGAACCCATAGACTTGCTGAAAAACGTCAAGGGCATTACGAGCTTCAGCAATGGATGAATCCAATCTGACAGTTAAGCATATGCCGTCCAAATAAATTACGGCATATGTTGGCTGGCCTCCGCAATCAATTACCTCATGAATGGCATAGATAAGTTCACCAGGAACTTTTACAAGTCAGTCAGTTGTACGAATTGTATGTCTTTACTATTTAATACAAGGGCTGATTCAAAAGGGGCTGGAGGCGGGGGCTCTCTAAGTTCATCCTAGCTTATAATTTGTGTGTAAATATCAAGAAAGAAGAGTCTTCCAATTGAAAATAGAATAATTTCACGGCAAACTCAATGTACATATTTACGTTAGAAAATGGAGGAATGACTCAAGAGCATGGGTATTAAAACAAAAATTTCAGGGTCACATTCATGGACCCCATGATTTAGGCAACACCTACTCTAATCAGATTTATGGGGTTCAGGGTTCGATTGATCCAAACACGAGCAAAGCGTGGGTGGAGATTAGCTAGAGATGGGCGTGGCATACATAAAAGTGGATTTATCCATTGGCTTGACATCATCATCCGTTCATCCAGTCGTGTCCATAATGCTGCCAAAGCTACACATTATACTTATTTAGATGGCGCATACATATTAGCATGAAAACTGATAAAAGAAAATGGAGTGATCCGATCTGTCACTCAAGTATCTGACGTCATAATTACCACATATTTGCTGACGTTACAATCAAAATGACGCAGATCCGTCACGAAAGTGGCAATGCTCCGACACCGTCGCTAGGGTGTCTGTATGACACCTGTTATGAATTGAAAATTTAATAAACATTCTGTTGAATAGTTTGAAACTAATTTTTAATGGGAGATGGTGCTGTCATAGGCAGTAACAGCCACCAGCCAGATTAGTTTCGAAATATTCAAAAGATTACCTGTATAATTTTCTCGAAATTAATTGTCTTTGAGTTCAGGGATCCATCACGGGTGAAGCGTGGGTGGAGATTAGCTAGAGATGGGCGGGGCATAGCTAAAAGTGGATTACTCCATTGGCGGACATAGCTAGAAATGAAGCACTCTATTGTAAATATAACTTTTTATATTGACTCAATAACAAGAGGCCATATAGTACATGAGAGTGAGAGAATTTGTTTAAGGCAAGTAGAATCATAATAGCTAGTTGCGATATGTAAACCCTCTTGTGTCAACTTAACCCTTTAAACCTCAAATCTTCTGGTCCAAACCAACCAAAATCAGCTATGTAGTGGTCTTAAGGTATGTTTATTTGGAGGCCAAAAGAAAAGTATTTTTAAATATATAACACTGGAATAACTGGGGGGGGGGTAACAGAGCCAGTCACTCCAGTGGTACATTTTCAAAAATACTCTTCTCTTGGCCTTTAAATGGCCAAAATTCCAGAGGTAAATTTGTAAATATAGTCTTCTAAAATTTAAAATTACTTGAAAAATGTTGGCCATTAAAACGATTAATTGATATAAGTAATATTTTGAGCGCTTTGAGGCGCTGTTGACACAAGTGGGGTTAAGATAATACACATTTTATCATCGCCCGATCCACCCCAATCCTCTCAACTCGTCATGCCATTACTTTCAATCTGCATTCTTGCCAACAACCTTTCTGGTTCCCAACGTGGTTAACAGATTGATACCGCATAGATTTTTGATGACAAGATTGGATTACATTGAATTCCACTCACCATTCGGAAATTTCCAATAAGATGTATAATGCCTGGTCCTGCCAAAATGGACATTGGTATTCTTGAAAATGTACGTCAAGTAGATCCCTCAAGTCAAATACACGTACTGTTTAGACGAACCGGAATAGATTGGGATAGCGTGGACTCCTGAGATTTTATATGTTCATTTGGAGACTTAATTATCTTTGAAGGTCTTTAATGCAGTTTCAGAAATAACTTGCACAGATGATGATGATGATGATGATGATGATGATGATGATGATGATGATGATGATGATGATGAGAATGGGAGGAGGAGGAGGATGACAATGAGGAGGGGGGAGGAGGAGGAGGAGGAGGAGGATCTTCCACTTAATGACTAATGGAATAAATATTTCGTTGAGGCATTGCCATTTACAAATAACTTTCCATTGGTTGTAACGTCCAAGCGAGGAGATTCTGTTTCCAAATTACTGGAATATGTGCTGAAGATTTTGTATGATATGTCATACACACCCTCCCCACCCCGATACACTTTGTCGCCGAGACCGTCAGTACCCGATAGTCTACGGTTTTGTGATTGATTTTAGACAAAGGAAGATGTCAATATCATTGAAGCTGAGCAGATGGGAGAAGTATTTAGAGTACAGGTGAAGATAAACATGTGTCTAGTTGCATCATGTGATACAATGCCCATGTAGACTGATGCTGATATCTATGTTGAGAGTTTAACGCTTTCATGATTAAGCCGGTCAAAACCGGTCTATCGGAATGTCGATTTGCAGGTGAGGGAATCATATTTTTTGAAAATTTACCACTGAGATCACTGGCTCGAAAACCGAGCCAGTCATTCCAGGGGTAATTTTTCTAAAATAGTCTTCTCTTCGCCTGCAACTGGACTTTCGATAAGCAAATATCTTTTATATTCCCGACCAAATTTAGCTATCATAGGGTTAAGAACTACTCTTCGCATGGTACCTGAACCTGTGCTTCCGTAAGCTGTAAAATCTTAACCAGTCTTCCGTAAGCAACAGACCACCTAACTTAAAGAATCCTAGACTTTGCTGAGCGTTAAGATCTTTATTGAAGGTCCATCCGCTAGGTGCGGAGTTATCAAGTTTCCTACTATCGTCCTACTTCATCTTTCAAGCTGCGTGCCATATTCTTCCATACGGGTTATTTTGACCAGAATTACAAGAAGACCACTAGAAACTATTTTAATTACGAGGCATGTATACACGTCCACCAGAATCCGTTGCTCTCAACATACAACAGTTCTGATGTTATGCTTGTACACGGAGCACATCCAGTCCGTTGAGCCAATGTTGATGGACAAACATGGGAACCATTAATACATCTTTTAATTGATTTACACGTGGGGTGATTTGTATTCCAGAAAATGTGTACCAAACGAGAGATTCTTTTTGTTTTATAAATGTTTAATAGTAAATGAAAAACATTGAAATAATTTATCAGAACAATTAAAGACAGAGATACAGTAAACTGAAACCACAGTTACAGGCATAAAATAATAGAAACTAAAGAGAACGACATGAGTGAGTAGTCTATTTAGCAGAGATCTGAGCATAAGCGTATTTATCCTAAGTAATGCTTCTAATGTACTGTACATTATGAACAGAATGTCTATTATCTCGATACCGAATATATACTATTAACAACACGTATCAATATCCAGTTCAATTTATCCGAATATCTGATTCTGATGGTCATTTTTAATTGTGCAACTGAAAGATGATGGATGTCTATGTTATATTTGCTGACCATTCTGAATTCCAAAATGGCTAGCACTGGATGGCGGAGGGATGGTTGACAACACTTTTTGGTTTATACGTGTTATGAATGTATCGCCTGGTGAAAGATAGGTACGTGAGAAAATAAAAAGACATATATAAAAGTATTATTTAAGCAAATTAGAAATAGCGGCCATTTTGAAATCCATGGGGGGCTTTAAAAAGTGTATGAATTTGATTTTGGTACTTCTATGACAATCTGTATTCTCAAAATCAACACCTGTCTTCCTTCTTTCTCCAAATGATAATAGACGGCATCGTTTGTACATAACACTATAAGGACTAATTTATTGCACTAAGTGTTCTCACATATTGCTTATAAAATCTTTGTTTAGCATCTTTATTCATGATCATGTGTGACATTAACCTATTCATCGATGAATTCCCCAAATCTCAATTTCAAGACAATTTAACACAAGAAAGCTCTTGAATATTTTAAAGTTAATATGAATAGACGCTGTTGTTGCATTAGACAGCAACTGTTTCCAATCACATTCACTTCCAAATATTCAACAGAGTGTACCATGCATCGGAAAGAATTTACTTTTTCACGGATTTGTTGATGGAAGGGATAATGTATCGAGATTGTTTAAGAAATGATTAAGACAGGCAACCTATGCACTGTTACATTGTTATCCTGTGCTTAAACTAACACTGTCTCAGAGCTATTACACTTCTTTCCATACTGTTCCCTCACATAGCTTATAAATAAATATATATTGTATAAAATGTTTAATATTTTCTTCAGTTTGACTTGTTATTCGTTGTCCAAGTATTTTACTTGCTGGCCTGTGTAAGCTGGCATGAACGATTTGGAATTGGCCTGAGGATAAAGATAAATATTCACTGTGAGACACATAGTATTCAACTGCGTCGCTGTCAATTTTCAATTCAATTCAATTCAATTTATTTACACCCAGGCCACAATGTGGCATATGGGGTCCATTAGTACATACATTTACACGGTCAACATACTGTATTGAATCCAGTTTTAGCTATGCCCCGCTCATCTCTAGCTAAGCTCCACCTATGCTTTGTCCGTGTTGTGATCGATCGATCCCTATACTCTCTGAATCTCAAATTCTGAATCTTACGTCCCAGAAAATTATACAAGTAATTTGTTGAATATTTTGAAATTATTTAACTGTGTACTGTTTCTGCCTATGGCAGACACAGCGCCCAGTCAACAGTATGTTTAATAAATAGTAAGAGCATACAATTCGTGCAGCAACACCTTAGTCCGTCATCAATGATGCATTCGTGATGAACTTATCTACGTCATTCATGACGCCATTGATTATGACGCTATCCTACACGGCACGTAGTTGATTATAACGTCATATGAATGATGGAGAAAGTGGAAAAGTCAATTACTTCACATATAGGTTGACCGCACACTACTAAGTGGCTGACAATACTCTATCATGAAACTGGAGAAGTCTGTCAAGTGTACGAATTGTATGTCTTTGAGGGATTTACTTTTTAACAAATATTCTGAACCTCATTTGAATGGCGCTGTTGCCGTGTAGGCAGAAACAGCACACAGTCAAATTAGTTTGAAAATATGCAACCGCTTACCTGTATAGTAATTTGAGATACTGAAAAGTCAGGGTTTAAAGCGTGGGCGGAGCTTAGATATAGGTGGGCGGGGCATAGGTAGGAATGTCTGCAATCTATGAATTGAATTTCCCTTTTCCACTTGAATGTGTTCCATGGAGGCTCTTCTCATTTTCTGTGTGAATTAACAAATCCGAAAACAACTGAATGCCATATTTTACGGATTGAGCAAACCGTTCTCAAATTTCTTTCCTCAGGAGCACACACATGTCTTGACCATTTTAACATATGGCATCTAAGAACCTTATTGTTAAAACACTCATACAGGTAACCTGGTGAGTGTTCTAAAACTAATTTTACAGGAACATGTTGCTACCATAGACTGCAACAGCTCCAGTCAATTGAGGATTCCAGTTTACACATCCATCGTATGACGTCATAATCAACTACGTGGCGTGTATGGTGACGTCATAATCAATGATGTCATGAATAATTTAGATAAGTACGTCACAAACGCATAATTGGTGACGGGATAAACCTGGTTGTACGAATTGTATGGCTTTATTATTTAATAAACATGTTGTTGAATAGGCAGCAACAGCACCCAGGCAAATTAGTTTCAAAAATATTCAACAGCTTACCTGTATAGTTTTCTGGAAATTGATAGTCAGGGAATTCAGGGATCGATCGATCCCAACACGAGCGAGGTGGGTGTGGAGCTTAGCTGTAGATGGGCGCGGCATAGCTAAAACTTGATTCCTCCATTTGGTTTCAGAATATTCAAGAAAATATTTGCTACATCATGAGTTGTTGTGTCTAGTTACTCAGGTTCAAAGGGCAACGATTTTACGGAACAGCACAAGTGGTCATTGGGCATATGTGATGCATGGCATTCGCCAATTTAATGAAATAGAATGGTGTGGCATGGCATGGCATGGCATGGCATGGTCTTGTATGGTCTGGTCTGGTCTGGTCTGGTCTGGTCTGGTCTGGTCTGGTCTGGTCTGGTCTGGTCTGGTCTGGGATGGGATGGGATGGGATGGGGTAGGGTAGGGTAGGGTAGGATTGAATATGGTAGAAAGTACTGCATCAGAATCAAAATCGTATAGTTTTTCTTAGTTAGATCATGCTATTGGCGATCAAAATGAAGTATTATGACTATGCCAGTATATAGTTCATAAGGTGTGCAATGTTAACAATGCGCCTTTCCACTGTATCCACCCATCGTATGACGTCATAATCAACTACGTGCCTTATAGAATGACATCACAATCAATGACGTCATTGTGACGTCATGAATGACGTAGATAAGTACGTCACGAACGCATAGTTGAAGACGGACTATGTGCTGTTGTACGAATTGTATGTCTTTACTATTTAATGACTATTATGTTGAATATTTTGAAGCTAATTTGACTGGACGCTGTTGCTGCCATAGGCAGCAACAGCGTCCCGTCAAATTAGTTACAAAATATTCAATAACTTAACTGCATAGTTTTCAGGAAATTGATAGTTAGGGCATTCGCTGATCGATCAATCCCAACACGGCGAAGTACCGGGTGGAGCTTAGCTAGAGGTGGGCGGGGCATAGCTAAACCTGGAAAGGTCCATTAGTGAATGTGAATGGTTAACTGTATTCATATTAAAACCAAATACAACACGTATCATCAAGTTAGTCATTATCATTGTGCTCCAACAACATGGAGTGAATGGATGTTCTTTTCATTCTCAAAATACTCAGCATTTATAAAACTCCAATAACTGAGCAAGGCACTCCACTCCGTGTTGTTCCAGTTCAACTAGCCGTAAAATAGGTACCTGCGTCGAGGTGAGTGAAGTTAGTTACTAGTTCCCAGTTCCTAGTTTCTTATTTTTCGAAAAAATAAGTAACTGGAAAATAAGTAACTGGTCACTTATTTTCAATAAATATTATTGCGAGCTCCTCGTGTGATCTAGATCACGTTTCCTACCACCAGGGGTTCCCATTTCCTAGTATTTCCTAGTTCATTATTTTTCGAAAAATAAGGAACTAGGAAATGGGAACCCCTGGAGGTAGGAAACGTGATCTAAATCACGAGAGCTGCTAATCATCCTTTTTAAAAACAAGTAACCAGTTAGTTATTTTCCAGTTGCTTATTTTAGTTACTTATTTTTATCGAAAAATAAGGAACTAGGAACTGGGACCAAGTAAGTAACTTCACGCACCTCTTGTGTCAGCAATACGGAATGTAAAAGGCATCAAGCAGATATGTACTACGGCATCCTGGCCGTATTCTCTTAAAGGTAGTTGAGATTGTGAAAGAATGAAAAATAAATACTGGTCAGGTGGTAAATTTGGACGGATGAGCACGCAAGTGGAAGTAGACTATAATCCCTGACCTATCTCTACATATGCCTATATAACTGGAAACGCATTTAGAAATTCCGCAGAAAAAAATTAATATCAAATAAACACTTTGAAGGTCATTGCGACAAACCAATCAGGGAGCAGTGGGTGGGGGGGGGCTCTTCAGATTAAATGTAAAATAGGCAGACAGTAACATGATAACGCATGTTACTGGGACGGTACTGGAACAATATCTGCCCAATATGGCCAGGTATTGACCCAGTACTAGCCCACTAACCCGCGATATAAGGGTATATTATATATACATACTACAAATCCCAATTGATGTAATCCATTGAGCACATTGTACATTGTTGCCTTCTGACCATTATAATGCAGCTTACTGGGCCGGTACTGAAACAATACCTGTCCAATATATCGCGGTATTTGAACGTCCAATATATCGCGGTATTGGAACAGTACAGGCGCAGTAACCTGTGTTATAGGTGTATATACTTACTACGAATCCTAATTGATGTAATCCATTGAGAACGTTATACATTGTTGCCTTGCGACCTTCATACAAGTCATCTGTTTGGAAGATACCCTCCTTGGGCACACCATATGCTTCACATCCTTTAGAGAAATTCTCAATGTTTGTTCTGGCGACGAAGGGGGAGTTGATCTTCTTCTGGAAGCTGACTTTGGGTTTGCCGTCTGATTCTAATAGCTTATTTACCATCCTGTTTAAAACAATAATTAGTCAGATTAAGTTTTGTTCTCCTTGGTGCTACTGCTGCTACTGCTGCTACTGCTGCTACTGCTGCTACTGCTGCTGCTGCTACTGTTGCCGCCGCTGCCGCTGTTATTGCTACTGCTGTTGTTACTACTACTACTACTACTACTACTACTACTACTACTACTACTACTACTACTACTACTACAACTACTACTGCTGCTACTGCTGCTGCTGCTACTGTTGCCGCCGCCGCCGCTGTTATTGCTACTGCTGTTGTTACTACTACTACTACTGCTACTACTACTACTACTACTACTACTACTACTACTACTACTACTACTACTACTACTACTACTACTACAACTACTACTGCTGCTACTGCTGCTGCTACTGTTGCCGCCGCCGCCGCTGCTACTGATGTTATTGCTACTGCTGTTGTTACTACTACTACTACTACTACTACTACTACTACTACTACTACTACTACTACTACTACTGCTGCTGCTGCTACTGCTGCTGCTGCTACTGTTGCCGCCGCCGCCGCTGCTACTGATGTTATTGCTACTGCTGTTGTTACTACTACTACTACTACTACTACTACTACTACTACTACTACTACTACTACTACTACTACTACTACTACCAGCTACTACTACCACCAACTACTACTACTACTACTACTACTACTACTACTACTACTTCTACTACTACTACTACTACTACTACTACTACTACTACTACTACTACTACTAACTTGATACGAATTCAGTCCACCAGTTCATATCAACCTAAGACGGGGCGGGGGAGGGGGGGGTGTGTGGGGGAATTGCCACCTCAAAACATCAACTTCGCCTCGTAACTATTCGTTATAAAAAATCAAAGGGAAGCCCAGACGGGCATTGGTGTCGATCATCATTCTGCTAATAAGATAGAATAGTCTATACATGTAGGCACACTCACTTTTATTATCGGGCATCCAGAACCTATATAATAGTAGTTTCTTACTTAATTTAATTAACAACGGGGTTTCTCTGTCAAACAAAAGATATCCTACATTAATTATAAAAGTAAATAAATCTCGATATTGATCAAAACCAAAATTATCGGCCCGATATCGGCCCAATAAGCTGCGCTATCTAGGTATAGTTAGTAATAGTTTAAAAGAGCAATGTTTCATTCACGGGAATTACCGACAGTCTGAAATACTTACTAGTACACATAACATTAGACCAAGGCTATCAACTCATACACTACCGTCGATTGGAAGGACCATCTAGTCAAGCCGCAATCCAGAATTACATTATTTATGGCATATACCTAATCGCCAGAATTCAAAATTCTATTTCTAAGAAAATAAATGCGAGATTGTGACAGCTAGACTGTGTAAATATAAATGTTATTATTATTGTGTTAAATAAGAAAACGGGAAGAAAAGAGAAAGGAATTAAAATATCCGTATCGTCAATTAAAATAAAAGAACAGGACCGCAATTGACATCAGATATAAACAAAAGACCTAATGATAAAGTAAAGTGGCATTCATAAGAACATGGACTTTGCTAGAAAGGATGAATAAGGATGAATATGAAGGATGAATAAAACAGTTACAAATGAAATGTTTAACAAGAATAAAGAAATATCTGGCAACAAATTTTTAGATGTTATTTTTAAATGTGTGAACTGAAATATAAATATTTCGTATTTTTGTTCCCCTTGTGCCAAGACGTGGCTTGGGTGTAAATATATAAATGAAATGAAAAATGAAATGAAGCCATATGGGTAATCACAACGTAGTAATAAATGACAACCGACCATCTACATACATGTAGCATTCATGTTGTGAGGTGAATATTAAATAGGCTGTGATATCTTTTGTATTCCGGTTTAGGATGGTCCGGTCTTATGGAATGTTGCCTATCAGGTGGTGCCTCTACTAACCGCCACGCGGTTTTCTTTATCTATCTTGTTTCCTTTCGCATTATATTTCTGATAAGGAAGTTCATTTCATTTATTTATTTACACTCAAGTCATATCGTGGCACAAGGGGAATAAAAATACATTATTTATATTTCAGTTCACACGTTTAAAAATAATATCTAAAAATTTATAGAGATTGTAATTTTGATCTGTTGCGAACATTGATAAGTTAGTTCATCTTTAGCGTATTTGAGCGTAATCTGTGATATAATACTCACTTGCAAAGTGCATCTCCATTCTTTAAAAACTCGTGTAACTGCCGATGACCAGTGCCTTCCTGCAGAATGAGCAGAAGGAAAGGAGATATTAGAATGATTTTATGGGAACCGAGATTTATACTGACGCTCACCATCAGACTCCAGATTAGGCTTGCTCGATCACATCATTAAATCGAAAATCGGGATTATGTTTTAAATCGTGAATTCCTATGATTAAAAATTAAATAATCGAATAATCGGGAATATTTTCTATTACATAAAATATTTCAAGACCTAACTTTCAATTACTTTTTAATGCGATCGGTCATGAAAAATGGCATTCTTAGTGAGTGTATGTCCATTTGCAGGGCAAGAGAAGACTATTTTCGAAAATGCATTACTGGAATGCCTGGCTCGAGAATCGAGCCAGGCATTCCAGTGATACATTTTCAAAGATAGTCTCCTCTTGCCGTGAAAATGGACTTTTCCAAACAGCATTGCAATTTTCGTCATTAACATTCTTTTGTTGTTGTCTTGCTAATTTGTATTCAAGCTGATTAATCGAGTAATCACGATTATTTTTTAATAATCGATCGCGATCACTCAACGCAATAATCGCACACGCCTATGACAGAAAACAGACTTTATGGGAACATAATTTCCAGATTGATGCACATTGTTGCAGATAATCTGTGACTGATAGAGTAGAAGTCGGTAATGTTGAACATGTGTGACCTTCTCGATTTGTTGCAGATTATCTTCGACAATCTAGGGCCGAGTTTACGCCCCTAGTAGGGTAGCTACTCGAGTTACTAGAGTAGCGCCTAAACGGCTGGAGTACATACTCTAGTAGCTACTCAAGGCTACCTACCCACCTATCAGCAAGGGTAAGTCGAGTAGTCAGGTGTTTGCATTTAAATTAATGTAATTTAAACACGTGGTCATTTACGCGAGGGTTACTGATCATCTACCCTAGAGTAGCTACGAGGGTTTTCACCTAAACTCGGCCTCACAACTGGAGCCGTTTGTCCGTGATTGCTTGTAGTGATATCGGCTACCTGTAGCAGACAACCTTTGACAACTGCAGTTCACTTATGGCTGATTCCCGACATTATGGGAACATAAAATCGGCTACCTGTTGCAGATTGTCGCAGACAGCCTGCAACAACGACTTACGGCTGGTTACAGATTGTATGGGAACAAGGCTTTAGACTTCACAGCTGACCAGCCATCTTGCTATTTTGAATGACGTGGGTGCAAAATAGCATACAGTTAACTGGTACATACGTGTTTAAATTACAGTGATTATATATTGATGTATGATTGCTGTATTCTGCTGCTGCTGCTGCTGCTGCTGCTGCTGTAGTAGTAGTAGTAGTAGTAGTAGTAGTAGTAGTAGTAGTAGTAGTAGTAGTAGTAGTAGCAGCAGCAGCAGCAGCAGCAGCAGCAGCAGCAGCAGCAGCAGCAGTAGTAATCATTGAAGTCGTGCTGATTTGACTCTGCTATTGATGTCGATTTAAGACGCGTTTTAAATTCCAGGCAGAAGCATTTTAACAAACGTCTTTCTTATACGGGATATAATTAATTTAGTGGAGAAAGACAAAATACCAGCAGTAACCATTAGTCTTGATAAAGAAAAGGCATTTGATCGTCTAGAGTGGGATTTTCTTTTTAAGTCTTTACGTTGTATTGGCTTAGGGTGAAATTTTATTAAATGGGTCAAGATATTGTATACTAATATAAGTAGTCGATATTTGGTCAATAATCATTTGACTGACCCTGTAATGTTAAAGCTTGGCGTTCGACAGGGATCCTCATTGTCACCCTTGTTAGTTGTGCTTGCCATGGAGTCATTTGGGGCAACAATACGTGAAGATAAAACATTCAAAGGAATTGCTATACCAGGTATTGTAAAGACCTTTGAAGGTTTCACAATATTCTGATGATACCACAGTATTCATAGGAGATAATTAGGATTTTAGTCGCCTAGAAAGGACACTGTCTGAATTTAAGAAAGCATCTGGCCTAAGAATAAATAAGGATAAATCCGTTGGAGACGGCGTCATTTGTCCATTTTTGGAAGACCTTTTGTCATTAATAATTTGGCAATGTCCGGGCTGTGGTATAAAGCCTTAGTTGTCCATATGCCAAAATATGTAGAAACTGAAATTAGTCAATTAATTCTTGCATATTTATGGAAAGATAAAACTAACCTCGTATCAAATGATGTGTGTGTGAACAAAAAACAAAATGGTGGGTTAGACTTAGTTCACATACCAACAAAACGTGCATCTTTAAAACTGAAATTTCTGTGTGAATTACTTTATGAAGATTCGCCTTGGACAACCGTTTCACGCAAGTTACTCCAAAGTTACATAGGGCCACCAGATTCCCGAGCGTGGGTTTCCAGGCAGACCCTATCAGAGAAACATAAGCTGAGAACCATCGACGCTCAGAGATTATTAATTCAAATTAGGAAGGCAGTTCCTCTGGATTGGTTTAAATTACAAAATTCAACTATTAAACAGGAAATAACTCCACCCATCTTGCTTTACGATGAAAATGTATTCAAATGCCATATGAGTTCCCATGACTGGTATAAAATCCTGATGCAAAAACACGCTAAAACACCAAAAGTTGTTGCTGTTTGGAATAACACATGTTATAAACCCTTTGCATGGAGAGTTGTCTGGGAAAATTTACATCTGCCCTCCATACCATATAAAGCAAAGGATGTAGCTTGGCGAGTTCTTCATCGAAACTTTGGACTGGTCATCTATTACAACAAGAGCTATCAGAAGACGGCATATCACCCCGGATCCAAACATTTCAGATAAACATACATCGTAGCTAAACTGTAGTTGTGTTGACATCTTGAAATGATTGCCAGAGATGGACAGACCGACAGACTGACACACATACAATCTATACAGATGCATAGATGTACATGCATACGGATAGCACATGCACATCTTAAAGTGGTAATGAGAATCCTTACTAAGTTTCAATAGAATCACCGCTAAATTGTGGGAGTTGTGTTGACAAGAAATGATTTGTACTGCAGTTTATGTATCGGCTTAAAGGTATTTAAAGGGAGATAACGCTGTAACGAATAATTTTCTGGCAGCGAAAAAAACACATGCACATCTTCGGATGGTAAGATTAGATTTACCATGTTTCAAAAGAATTGTAACTAAACTGTAGGAGTTGCATTGACAAGGATGGACCGACAGACGGGCATACATTTTGGACAGATGTATGGATGTACAAGTATACGGATAGCACATGCACATCTTCATGTTGTAATGATAACACTTACCAAGTTTCAAAAGAATCGCAGCTAAACTGTAGGAGGAGTTGCGTTGACAAATGATTGGCAATGCAGTTTATGTATCGGCTTTAAGATATTTAAAGGGTGATAACTCTGTAATGAATAATTTTTGGCCACGAAAAAAGCACATGCACAGCTGCACATGATACTAATAATGTGGACTAAATTTAAAGTTTATCTATTGAGAACTCTTGGAGGAGTTGCGTTGACAAGAAATCATTGTCAGAGATGGTATGACTGACAGACGGACATACATACATTTTGGACAGACGGATGGACGTACAGGTATACGGATAATACATGATACTGATAATGTGAACACAATTTAAAGCTAATCCATTGAGACCTCTAGGAGGAGTTGCGTTGACAAGAAATGTTTGTCAGAGATGGATGGACTAACAGACGTACAGGTATACAGATAGCACATGCACACCTTCACGTGGTAATAATAGCACGTACCAATGTTCAAAAGAATCAGAGCTAAACTGTATGAGGAGTTGCGTTGACAAGAAATGATTGGCAATGCAGTTTATGTATTGGCTTTAAGACATTTAAAGGGAGATAACTGTGTAATGAACAATTTTTCGGTCGCGAAAAAAGCACATGCACATCCGCACATGATCCTGATAATGTCGACAAAATTTAAAGTTCATCCATTGAGACCTCTTGGAGGAGTTGCGTTGACAAGAAATGATTGTCAGCGATGGATGGACTGACAGACGGACATGCATACATTTTGGACAGACGGATGGACGTACAGGTATACGGATAACACATGATACTGATAATGTGGACAAAATTTAAAGCTAATCCATTGAGACCTCTAGGAGGAGTTGCGTTGACAAGAAATGTTTGTCAGAGATGGATGGACTGACAGATGTACAGGTATACGGATAGCACATGCACACCTTCACGTGGTAATAATAACACGTACCGGCGGCGGCCATCTTGAAATTTTTTTATGGATGATAACTCCTTTACCGTATGTCAGATCGCATTGAAACTTCATAGGGTGGTTGGACTATGTCTGGGGAAGAAACCTATCGATATCGACGATGATCCGAAATCCAAGATGGCCGCCAGCCACCGGTGTCCATCTTGAGAATTGGTTTCCGGATGATAACTCCGTTACTGTTTATCGGATCGCTTTGAAACTTCATACAGTGGTCGGACTAGGTCTGAGGAAGAAACTTATCGAAATCGACACTGATCCAAAATCCAAGATGGCCGCCAGCCACGGGATGCCATCTTGAAAGTTGGTTTTATGGATGATATCTCTGTAACCATTTATCGGATCACTTCCTAGGGTCGTTGGTATATGTCTGGTGAAGAAACCTATCAAAATTTACGATAATCCGAAATCCAATATGGCCACCAGTCAGCGGCAGCCATCTTGAAAATTGGTTTCCGGACGATACCTCCTTGACCGTTTAGCGGATCGCTTTGACACTTAATAAGGATTACTGGTCTGAGGAAGAAATAAATATTTTCTGATAGCTGTCATTTATTAGTTTGTCATCATGGCGGGTTATTATGCGCCGTTTGCGGAGCTCTTGTTATTATGTAAGACGCATTCAGTTAAATATTTCAAAACTAAATTAACTGGAAGATGTTACGCGCATTTTCAAGTCACGTTAGCTTCAAGATTGCCCCCAGTTTACAAGTATTGCTGCTTTGAAACATTAACATAGGCACAAGGACGGCATAAGTCGTCGCATCGCGTCGTACCGTCTATGTCTGAATGCAGCTTTTATATTATCATAAGTCTGTAAAAATGACAAATCTACTTCATCATTCGCAGTCATTTTCAAGAATTGCATCACTGGTAGCAGTCAGAGATAGCCTGTGACTATTGTTTGTTAGTATTAGACACCGTGTATTATACTTACGCATTTAGCGTGTTCTCCTTGCAAGACAGCGTTTATCCACATAACGACCGCCTCGTGTGTACCGGCCTCCACTTCACGATCGTAGTTCTATGGTAAAATCATAAACATTAATTAATCGAAAAGTCGATAAATCTATCATAAGTTAGCATAAATGCATATCTATCAACACCATCACCCACAAACACCACTTTGTCGTCGTCGTCGTCGTCGTCGTCGTCGTGGTCGTTGCCCCCGCCGCCTCCGCCGCCGCCGCCGCGACCATAACAAACCCCTGGGAGGTGTCCGTCAGTGAGTCAATGTGTATGTGTGTGATCTTTTTAACATATCTGCCACTAAAATTTATTTTTACCCCCTGTGTAAATAAAGTTGTTCGTTATTTTTAGCCTAGTGTTATTCACGGTTAGTACTATCAAGTTATGGCAATAATGGCATTCAATACAATTCCTTGTCTACAGCTTTCCCTAATTAGATGTGATAAAACCGTTGTTGTCATTGTATATACGTATTATGTGAATCGCATACTGTAGGAGCATATACTTTTGCTTAAAGGGCTCAAGGGAAGAATAAAATACAGTAGTCTGAGTATATTGCTATCGGAAAAGATCGTCGTCGTCGTCGTCGTCGTCGTCGTCGTCGTCGTCGTTGTCGTGTTTTTCATACAGCACCCTGGGAGTCCATGCACGTGTGCTGCTGATTAAATTGTGGGCGCTTAATTGGCTAATCCAGTTTATCAATCAAGCATATGATGTCAAAATCAACTACGCTACATGTAGGCTGACGTCATAATCAAATTACGTCATGAATGACACGATTTAGTGCGTCATAAACACTGAATAGTCCGTAGTTGTACGAATTGTGTGTCTTTGTTATTTACTAGATATTCTGTTGAATATTTTGAACTAATTTCACTGGGCGCTGTTGCAACCCAGTCATATTAATTTCAAAATATCCAACATCTTACTTGTATAGTTTTCTGGAAATTGACATTCATCAAGTGCAGGGAAGGATTGGTCCCAACACGGGCAATGCGTTGGTGGAGCGTTGCTAGAGATGGGTACGAATAGCTAAAACTGGAGTCATCCAGTCTATCGAGTCTATAGAATAGAATTATTGTGCATTTTAAATGAAATAATGCACTAGCTCCATGCTCAAAACGTGTTTGAATGTTATTGCATTAATGTGCAAGGAGTCTATTGCTCCCGATGACGGCAACATCTTCCGGTCAAATTAATTTAACTTTACTGCCGGGTTACCTTGGCATGAAGCATTGAAGCTACCATGGTTTCGAGATTCGTAGAGTTAGTTTGAAAACGAAAACTATTAACAAATAAGCTCCGACTTACCGCTTCCATCTTCTTCTCGAGTTCATAACCGATTCCTGATTTACTTGCTCGAGACATGTTGACTGTTAGTCGTGGGGTCCTTTAGTAACCAGGAAAATTGCACACTGAAAAGTAGAAAACATGGCGTTTCTTTATATGTTATCTTTAATATATTTATCATAGACTAATTCTGCTAGGTTAGGTAGAGCGATCCATTTCTAGTTATGCCCCGCCCATTTCTAGCTAAGTTCCGCCCATTTTTACGCGTGTTAGAACTTGGAATCGGTTTAAATACTTGAATTCCCAGAATCAGTTTCAAGCCGGTGGCTGTATAGGTAAGCAGTTGTATATTATGGAACAAATTTGACTGACTGCTATTGTTGATGCCGATTGCCCAGTGCTGGCCCAGTAACATGCGTTATCATGGTCCTGAAGCATTTGATGATGAGGTCAGATACTTGAGTGACAAATCGGACCCCTAGGCTATATTACATGAGGTTGTAAAAGATTATTCACGTAATAGCGGGCCTTGATTTCATAACGGTTTAACCATTCCACCACTTACATTCAGATGGTTCTCTTAAAATCAAGGCAATTAAGCGGGAAAGCTATTGGGACTTTTGAAAATACCCTGGATGGCAACGTCGTTGTCATACTTTCAGCAGGCACGTAGCTAAATTTCTGAATCTAGTGGTCCAAAGCTAGATTTTGGGATGCAAACTTGGGTTGAGCTGGAGGTTAGTGCATGATGGTAGCTGGAGTCGGGGCAACTCGACTGAAAAATGTGGTGTGGGTGCCTGCCATTCAATCAAATCAATTTCAATGATATTTCAGACATCGTGTACAATATATAATAAGGAAAAATTAGTTACCTCTCCGGGATGTAGAAATTGCTTAAGTGTAGCTTTCGTGACCATCTCGGTCACTTCTCCAGCACTAACTGACTGTCGCTGGCAACGTCACTCTGGTCAGTTCTTGAGGCGTCACGTGACAGCATGAACTGGTAGACTACTGGTATACGATAGCCCTCGTCTCGGTTCATGGTTGGTTGATGCATCAACCAACCATGAACCGAGACGAGGGCTACCGTATACCATCAGTCTGCCAGTCCATGCTGATGCTGTCACGTGACTCCACAAGAACTGACCAGAGTGACGTTGTCAGCTACCGTCAGTTAGTGCTGAAGAAGTGACCGAGATGGTCACGAAAGCTACACTCAAACAATTTCTACATCCCGGAGAGGTAACTAATTTTTCCTTATTATGAATCATCCTGGGATCTGGACCAATTTTTTCGGAAATTTCGTGTACACTGTTTTGTTTATTCTCTGTACTACTAAAAGGGGTTGCCGTCTCAGGCTAGAGTTTACTTTGCTTTGTCAAACTTCAGGTTCGGGATGAGGTTCGCCGGAGTTGCCTTGAATGGCAAGACGGTGTTTGTTAAGATATCAATATTTCCCAGTACCCTGTTTTCAAAATGCTTGCAGTAGACCAGCCCGAGAGTGAGGTAAACGCAACCCGGAAGAGTATTTTATTTGAGTTTAATTTTTGCTTACGGGAACCATCACTGACGACCAACAAATTTGGTACCATGCTGATAGCTCTTGCGTTTGTCAAATATGGACATGTTTTATCCGGCTTGTCCCATGGCGAGACCTGCCATTTTAAGGGGTATGGGTAAGAGAGGTGGACATAGCATTCGAGATAAGCATAGGCATAATAGCCTAGCCAATTATAATTCGATATGTTGCGCTTATAACCCTCTACCATTTGCCATGTGTTTTTTGAAAATCAGGTGAGTAATTAGAGGTTAAACTGTCACTAACTTTGTTCACTGGTTAAAATCGGAAAACCTTGTATTGTTGTGACGGTCAAACCACTAAAATGAAATATGTTGGTGTTAACATATTAAACGGAGAATCTGAAAAATCTAAAGGGTCGCCGTTCTTTTCGTATATTACTATGGCAACTGATAGAATTGCCATTTTTTAAAGTATGAGAGAAATGCAATTATGGATGATGAGAAATGAGATGAATGTAACATTGCATCTAAGTAAGGTAGGCATAGTGATAAATGATCAATACAATTATTTTTGTGTGTGTCTTCTGCCTACCAGACAATAACTCTGATAACTTCATTTAAACCTATGCCCTCTCAATTTAACATTGACAGCATCAGATTCATGACCTTCATCCCTACTATCATCGTCAGTTGAACTGTCTTCCAGGTCATTCTCTACATTACTAGGTTCACTTTCCAATATCTCTACCAGCATATATAGCTCGTCCTCGCGTCATTTTGGTTCCAAACCTTGTTCGCTCCTTACAGGGCAGTCATTATCCTAAGTTGGTACAACGATGTCTGATTTTGGGCATATGGGATCTCTTTCAAATACCTCCTTGGTAGCTAACCTTCTTTACGTGCTCGTAAATATATGCTCTTGGAGGAGGTAAGGGTTGACAACTCAACATTTCCTTGAGGTTGAGATTGCATCGTTAACATGGAGAAACATGACGTGCATGACCCGCGTGTGGTATAGGAGTCAACTTGTATAGTCGGCCGGAGATCTAATTTAACTGAAGAAAGAGGTCATCAGGGATATTCCATGACTCGCTAACGGTCTAAAACTCCTCATAGCTGTAATCCACCTCCATTATCAGAATATCTCATTTTTTAATATCAAAAAGGCTTTAAGAAGTGCAAGACTATGTCGTAATAGCATTTGACTTAGGCATGTGTGTGAATGACGTGTACTCTATCGTAAGAATTATTGTTTAGTCCCTTTAACTTACTATGTGCATGTGCCTATGTGAAATGATAGGGAGAAGATGAGTGTTTCTATATTCATTGAGGTTCTACCAAAGATGGCATAATGGCCAGTTGTTCTATGAATGGTGCAATGCCTGGTAACTAAGAATGGAGGATTTCCAGTTTTCCAATCAATCATATGACGTTATAATCAACTATCTGACGTGTAGGATGACGTCACAACCAATTACGTCATTAATGACGTAGCTAAGTTCGTCACGAAAGCTTCCTTGATGGCAAGCTAAGCGTTGTTGTATGAATTGTATGTCTTTGCTAATGAGTAAGCATTCTGTTACATATTTTTTAAAGAAAGGATCAGGGAACTAACATATGCTCTTGAATGGGAGCTTTATATAATAATCAACCTATAGCCATCAGCACCGCCACCCCATCCCCCACCTCAACCCCTAAAACACAAATAAATCCGAATAATTAGAAAAAAGCAGCTAAATAGCATTTATGTCACTCTGCCTAACCAATTAGTGACGCAGCTGGACCTATGCACTCTGATGTACGCCGTGCGAATATATAATACCCGCTACAGCCGGTCATATAAGTTCAGTTATAGTCGCATTAAGCTGATTAGCCACTACGTCCTACAGGGTACATAATGTCTATTTTGAACACAATTTGACTGAAAGCCTAATGAAAATTACATTCAGTCACACGAATTTCAGGAATCATATTGCGACGTTGGAAACCAGCAATGTATTTTGAAATCATCTTTACAGAAACTTTTTGTTTCTACCAGAAAACGTTACTTTCAAATATAACGTTTTCAAAAGGATCAATAGTGAATTAGCAGTAGTGAGTCAATCTCTCTACATCGGCGCCCATAGAGAATACTATTCATACCGCTTACAAAACTATATTCAGGTGTGTTTTCGTTATAATCAGGTAGGCCTATGCGGTATACCTGCACACGTAGTTGACACATAGCGGAGTGCGAAGTACCAGCGACGTCACTAATTGGCTCCAAGTTAAGCACTCCTAGATTTAGTAAATGCTTTTACTCAAATAATCCCGACTAATTTCCATTTTTTACTGATGGTAGTTTATTTAATATTGTATGAAATTACCAATAAATATCATTTGTTATTTCCCTTTTCTCTTCCTTTAAACTAATTTGAGCGCTGTTGCTGCCATATGTAAAGCATGGGTAGAGCTGAGTTAGAGATGGGCGGGGCATAGCTAAAACTGGATTTCCTCCGTTATACTGGGGGTAAGTACTGTCACGAAGTATTGGTTTACTGTTCTGAATGATTCCACTTTCTACCGGTACCATCCTACAAAAGGAGTGAATGACTTATTAGAGACTATACAACCACGAGCATGGGTAAAATAACCACATTATTGGCAATAAAAAAGAGGTAGAATTCGGAAAAGTGTCGAATGATGCAACATTTCGATCATATTTAAATGAGTACTGACGTTGGACTACGAGTTGGAAATGCCAATCTTACATATGGACCAAGTTAGGATGCTGCTCTAGCTCTATATATGTTTTATATGCCTTTCCGGCTACTTTAAGAATTAACATTCTCTCAGTTGCCGTAGTAATACAATTCCATTTTACAATTTTATTATTATATCAGTATTCTTTAAATGCCTCACTCTCTAGCCAAGCAGATAGTATGTGTTACCGCCACATACCTACACATTTTTGTGTAGGCCTATGTTCGCCTACATTTAGCACTACATGGAAACCGCTATATAACGGATCACCCGTCTCAATGAACCGCCATCTTTTGGTCACAAAAGTAAATGACTCGTATTAGACGACCATCTTTTTTTGTGACGAGTATTTTTTCAGCACGTGTGCCCGTTATAAGCTCTAGGCCTAGGCCTGCCGCAGTCGTTTCATGGCACAGAGCCCAGAAACAATTTCTCAAACGTTTCCCTGATGTAATTCTAACGTAATAGTGAGTGCTATCAGAGATACATTGGTAATAGGATGGAACCGATAACGGAATCTTGTTATGTCAGTGCAGGTATAACCACGCAATAAATACCGATGGATTTCGAAATTGATACAGATGATTGCTATTGGTGCGTGTTTTTGGCGTGATTCCAGTTACGCGCGTGCGTGTATGCGGGGGGTGTTAAGTGTGGGAATTGGGGAACTCTATTTGATATAGCTAAGCACCATAAACCTTAGCATAGACCTACGCTAAAATATGTATGAAACATTGTTTCTGGACCATTTCAGCACACATAAAAAATGTTCTGAAGTAATTATTCTGGGGAAAAATCCATATCTTTGTTTCCGAAACATTCGATGGAGAAATACTATATGTCACTCAAGAATATGACATCATAATCAATTACGTCACATATAGGCTGACGTCACGATGAAAATGCGAATGAATGAATTTTTTACCTCCTTCATGAACATTGATTAGTCCGTTAAGTGTACAAATTGTATGTCTTTCCTCCGTAATCAACATTCTATTGAATATTTTGAAACTATAGGCAAAACAACACCAACTCAAATTAATTTCAAAATATTCAACAGCTTACTTGCATAATTACCTTGAAATTGGGATACTGGGAATTCAGGATTCCAAGTATATAAATTGAATCCAAGACGCGGAAAAGTGTAGCTAGAAATGGGCGTGGCGTAGCTAGATATGGATCCCCCCACTGTCTTTTAATCTATAACTTAATCAGAAGTATTATAAACAGTTTCCAAAGTAATTTGGTGTACGCTGAATATTTTCAGACCGAACGTTTCGGAAAGTTTCCGCAACAAACCTTTCCGAAATATTGATTCTGACACATTTTGGTGTATGACGACGAGGACGCCGCCGCCGCCGCCGCCGCCGACGACGACGACTACGACGACGACGACTACGACGATGATGTGTGGCTGTGTTGAGCAGGTGAACAAGTGAAACCGTCTTCCAGAGGCAATCAGTTTTTCTTCAAACTTCTCCCCTGTGTCATCTCCACAGCGAGCATCCTGCGTTTCTTTAGTTTCTTTCTCGTTTTTAGTGGTTCTAGATTACGTTCTTTGCGGTCTGATCGCAAAACACTTAGCAAGTTGATGTTGTAGCGTCCTTTGCTTGCCTGATATCTGTTTGCACCTATGACTCCAAACGTCAGTACTTTCTTAGCAGGGCGTATTTTCGGGCATTCGACCCTCGCAGATAGTGGCTCTGTGTTACACAGTTTGTGCTGCATTTGATATTTGATTGTGTGACCAGCGATGATTTGTAATGGCTCTCGGATGTTATTTGGTGACATGTATCAAGTTTGTCTAAGAGGGCTTTTGGAGCTGCCCATCTTTTGCAATTGCACAGCATTGTGGGAAAATATACATCATCATATAGTTGCATTTTGACTTTCATGGCGATTTTATGGCTGGGAATCAGACAACAACTTCCAAATAGACTGGAAGGCGATATTTCCTGTTACATTGCGAGTTCCAATGTCAGTAGAGCTACAAAGGAGCGAACTCAAGATTCTGCTCTTCGCCCAGATCTCATACCCCGATGGGGTGCCGTCGTCGTTCATTTCTGTGGTGTCGGATAGGTAAGTATACGCTTTAGCTTTATTCACGCTGCCCTATCTGTTTAGGAGCTATCCATGATGGCATAACATGCATGTGCCATGTCGATTCCCATCTTGCAGACGTCCCAATGCTTTGATTGTACTACTGATGTCAACATTCGTTTTGCCCAGACTATGTCATCGCAGCTACGTCCTCTTTTAAAACAGCTCCTCAAGTTGCCAGTAAATTAGTCAGTCTTATCTCTGATACGAGATAATGTCACATTTGATAGAATTCTGGAGAATGTTCAAAAGCACTACTGATCGGATTTTGGAAAGAGGTCCGGGTGGTTTGTTCGGCTTTGGGAGTGAGATGAATGTATCTTCTCCTACAGAATTGATAGGGATGTGTTATTCAAAGGCAGAGTTGGTGACACGTGCGATTTGTGTTGAGATGGTATTATCTGCATATTTAATGAGCTCCTTATTAATGCCGCCATGCCCGCATGCACGGCCATTCGTTAGAGATAGTAAAGCTTGTCTAGCTTCTGTCATTGGCATTTTGTGTATCAAGGGTTCGAAATCTGCTTCTGAACATGATTGGTATATGCCCGCCTTTAATGCTCATATGGGGTCAGAAACGGTCTTGGGGAATGTCTATTTCAAAAAAGAGATTTACAAATTTTTTACCATAATGTAAAGCTAGTCATTCCAGTGGTAACTTTTCAAAGATATTTTTCGTTTGGCCTGTAAATGCCCATACATCAAGGCCACTGTAACTGTAATGGCCATTTCCCGCTTGTTTGAGCATTAAGAGATTAATGAACATATCTTTGTTTCGCATTCTGTCCACATTCCATGTGAATAGAGGCGACCCATCTGTCACTCTAGTATCTGACGTCATAAGCAAATATGCCACATTTTAGCCGACGAATCGAAATGATGTAGAGCTCTCTGTTATGAATCTCGGAAAGCCCGTCTTGAAGGCTTACGAATTGTATGTCTTCGGTCGGTTTAGAATTTAATACATATTCTGTTGATTATTTTGATTATTTTGAAGCTAGTTTCGCTGGGCGCCGTCGCTGCCATGTGCAGCAACAGCCGCCAGTCAGATTAGTTCAAAATATTCAACAGTGTACCGGTGCGATTACCTTTAAATTGGGATCATGTGAATTCAGGGTTCAACGTATATAACGCGACTCCACCCAACACGCGCAAAGAGCTTGACAAGAAATGGACTGGACGGGGCATAAGTCAAAGAGTATCTCCAACACAAATGTCTCACTTACAGTACAGTCCAGAAATAAGTTAAATGAATGTTCCAAAACAAAACAGAAACATGTTAGTTAGGAAAAAACTGCTCTGTTGAATATTTCTAATTGGAAGACATCGATGCCGTATGACATGGCGTTTCATTTTGAGTTGGAAACATCTTAAGTTATATCTTAGCTGTACTGTAGGTCACTGACGTCAGAACTGAAAAGGCAAATTGTTACAAAGTCACAATAAGAAAAATTCATGCACAGTTTGGAAACAATGTTGTTGAAAGGCTCTAATGTCCGAGACACCGATATTGCTGCAAAATTTAACACGATAACGAATTGGATTTTGAGGTTTAAGTTCAGCACGTCAGATATAGGTTACGTTTCGGATTTAATTGTAGATTTAAAGGATAACTAATCCCATCTCTTGATAGCTATTCGGGTGGTCTAACACGCCGGTCATAAACTATCCAGGTAATTTTAAGCTTTTTATCACGCCGCTAAGGAAAGATATTCAGGATTTAGTAACTAAACGTTGGTTCATTTCTACACCCTATGATGGCTGTCATGATTTACTTTACAACCAATCAGAAAAACCCTAGTGTGTCTGCCTCGGCAATGTGGTATAAAAGTAATCCTACAGGTAAGCTGTTGAATATTTTGAAACCAATTTGATTGGAAGTTGTTGCTGCCTTTGCTGCCATAAACAGCAACAGCTTCCAGTCAAATTAGTTTCAAAATATGCAATGAGATGAGCATTACATAATAAGGAATGTGATGCATTGGAGCTTACATGACATCACACACAATAGCTTGAGGAGAGAAAATGGTATCGATCAATGTTCACCATTCGCTCGATATTACAAAACAGATAATTGCGATACAGATCAGGGAATGTGACAGGATATGAATGATATGGAATCTATAAACCATATTCTATCGGTGCAATACAACATTTGAGATAAGATTAGCATCGCTTTAATTAATATCAAGCAACGACCATTTGAACTGAGCAGAATATTTATTTCAATGAATAATGAAAAATAAATAGTGAACATAACAAGAAAATACATAACATATATGAATTATATTTAAATGTATTTATAAAGAAAATATTGAAGCGTGAGATAAAATTATGCAGAAACAAGGAACTATTAAAATACATAAAATTTACTATATAAAATGTATTAGAGTATATGATTCTGTGTATAGAACAATATAGAAGTATATGTAGGACATTGCTGGCTTTGCTGTGAGCAAGAAGATATGTGCTAATTTATGGCTATATCCTTATAACGCGAGTTACTTGGCCGGTACTGGACCAATACCGGGCCGTATTGGCCTGGTATTGTTCCAGTACCGGCCCTGTAACCTGCGTTATAAGGATATCCTACTCCACAACTATACAAAACATGGGGGTTAAATAGTAGATTGGGGTCTAGTAGGTATATAACTCAGAAATAGGGGATAACGGTGTAATCAAGTGAAAGCGACTCGTTAATAAGTTGTCAGTACAGTCAATATAGGTGGTTTACGGGCGATGGTATTTTTATATCTTTTAATCTGATAACAAGATTCTAGGGTGTTGCTTTATTAAAGGTGTACATTCACACCAAAAACACTTGAACACAAAATTATTAAAATCGCATAATTTCAGAGTCTTAAATTGTGTACCATAATGTAACGAAATAAATCTTAGCATATGGTGATTTCATTCCTTCAGTCGTGAAGTTGAAATAGTCTCTAATTCAATATCACAGCTTTAAAAAATTTATTAATTAATACGTAATGAAATCGTCATATGCTAAGATATGTTTCGTTTTATTACATCTAAGCACACAATTTAAACCTCTATAGGGATACAATATTGACAATTTTATTTTCAAGTATTTTTGTGTGAATATTTATAGTTTAATTGTGGTCAATATTTCGCACGTAAATGTATTTCCATTGGACCTGGTGAAGCAAATTTACACGCGAAATCCTGTCCAAAATCATATTTGTTAGTCTTGAACCTTTGAATAAGGTTACCGGTGATATCAGAAGAAAGAAAAGGCCCCCAACTATTGTTAAGGGGCCACCCCCTCCCAGACCGTCCAACAATCTCGCTCTCGTACCCAAGCATCTGGTGCCCCACTGAGGAAAAGATCAAAAGAGTGGACGATTCGGAACGGATCATCCGCCGTGTAGAAACTTACTAGTATGACAAAAGTAGACGTTAACCCTTTCACGACGAAGCCGGCCAGAACCGGCTCTGTAGTGGTCTTGAGGAATGCCCATTTGTTGGCCAAAGCGAAGACTACTTTTGGAAATTTACCACTGGAATGACTGGCTCAATAACCGAGACAGTCATTCCAGTGGTAAATTTCCAAAAGTAGTCTTCTCTTGGCCTACAAATGGACATTTAATACGTAAATATTTAAATCTTTTGAAAAAATGTAGTCATTAAGGGGTTAACGATTTGAAACAGAGCCTAGCACGGTGTGCTCTGTGTATCAGAACAGTCAATCGTGGTTTCCATTACACCATCATATCTATGGAAATGCAGCTAGTTTATGAAATATGATATATTTTATTATATTGGTTCTCTCTATGGGACACTGGTCTGTTTAACCAAAGAATCGATCAAAAGATTATTTTTTGCATCATAGTAAATATATTGTCTTAAAGGTGCATATTCACAGCAAAATTAATGAAAATAAAATAGTTTATGTTGTATACCTTTAGAAGCTTAAACTGTGAGTCTATATGTAATGACACGAAATAAATCTTAACATATGATGATTTAATTACGTATAAATTGATAAAAAAAATTTAAGTTGCGAAATTGAAGTAGAGCCTATAAAAGTATACAATTTTAACAATTTTATTTTCAAGCATTCTGCTGTGAATATGGACCTTTAACACTTACCACTCTTGGGTCAAAATTGATAATTTTCAAATTAAATTTAAAGATGTACTGGTGTTCATTTTTCAAGAAATTTTGTGGAAGATGTTGCTGTCTATGACAGCAACATCGTCGGCCGAAATTATCGAAAATGTACACCAGTTTCTCTGCTATCTACACCGTAAATGATGGAATATTGACGCCAGAGTGGTAGGGGTTAACTGAGATATCGACTTGAACGGATAATAAAAAGAGCCCGTTTCATCAATTTTAAATTTTCTTCAAAAATAAATTACCATAATTTCATTTGTCAAGGATCCTGATTGAAAACAACTGACCAATGAAATTATAAGACGCTTCTAAAAGAAGAAGCGTTGAATAAGGTCCTGTAAAGTTCAGCTCCACTGTTTTGCTGGAATTTGTATTCTCACTATTGAGCGGCGAATCTATCTTTGATATCGCGTTTGCAATTGTATGCAAGAATCACAGCCTGTAAGCACTGGTTACTCGTTGTCTAGGTATTTGGTCATCTGTCCAGTATACGCTGGAATAAAGTTCTTTGAATTGGCCTGAAATGATCAAGATGCGAATGTAAGTAAATGGCATATGTAGTTATGTACAATGGGTGATGCGATGGATTGATCTATTAACGATTCTAGGCCAGCTTTTGATTCAGCGTTTTTAGTTGAAAAATCAAGCCCCCCCCCCTCCCCCCACACCCCCATCTCGGTGTTAACCCCTCTTGTGTCAACTTAACCCTTTAATTGTCAAACTTGCAGTGGTCTTCAGACATGGCTATTTGAAAGGCCTAGAGAAGAGTATTTTTTAATATTTACCACTAGAATGACTGGCTCGGTCATTATAGAGGTAAATCTTCAAAAACACTCATCTCCCCGCCTGCAGATGGACACTGGCTAAGTAAAAACATTAATTTTCTTTACCATTACCCCTTTAATGGTCAAGCCGGCGAAAATTAAAATTAAGTGGTTAATTTACAAAAACAGTCTTCGAAAATTAAAATATTGACCATCAAAATGTTTAATTGATATATGAAGTAGTATTTTGAGCGCTTTGAGGCGCTGTTGACGCAAGAGGGGTTACACCCTATGCATTACAGCTTTACGCATACATCAAACTCTATTTGCGTATTCTGTAGCCTATTCATTTAAGCAAAGTCAGAATGTGTATGGATAAGAGCATCCCTATAGACTGGAATTTGCGTAGCCTGGCGTGTTCTAGTGGGACGAGTCTGTATGCCTGGATGGCCTTCCATACTGAAAACACACAGAAAATATTTGAACACGTTTTGCTAAATTCCCAATCTATGCTATTTAGTCGGTTACCGATTTACTGGTTTACACAGTATGTACACCATAAAGCCGATTCTGCGCATGCAAAGGTTTTACTTATAGAACGTGCTTCAAGTTCCAACATTCACTTTTAGGCCTTTCACAACAAAAAATGTCCTTAGAACCACAAACAGTTTTTTAAAAATGGGTCGGAGGGTAAATTTTCTTAAAGGTGCATAATCACAGCAAATTCGTGGAAATAAAATTGTTTACATTGGGTACTTTTAGATGTTTAACGTGTGTACCTCGATACATGTAATGAAAGGAAGTAAATCTTAACCTATGATGATTTAATTCCGAACAAATTAATATAATTTTTTTAATTTCGAGTTGTATTAGGGAGCCGTGTCTCTAATTCAATTTCACTACGTAAAAGTTATATTAATCTATATGTAATGAAATCGTCATATGTTAAGATTTTTTTCGCTTCATTGCATCTCGGCCCAAAGTATAAGCCTCTAAATGTATACAATTTTGACAATTATATTTTCAAACATTTTGCTGTGAATATGCACCTTTAACACAGTTACACTGGCATATTGAAGAAGCACAATGAAATGTGAGATAATGGAGGGGTCCGATCTGTCACTCAAGTATACGACGTCCTAATCAATCACGTCACATATAAACTAACGTCGGAATCATTATGCCGTATCATAGCTCCGTCGGGAAGCAGGATGAGTCCGTTAAGTGTACGAAATGGATATCTTTGATGAATTAAAAATGTAATAAACATTTTGTTGAATAGTTTGAGACTAGTTTGACTGGGCGCTGTTGCTGCCATAGGCAGGGCCAACAACATCACCCAATCAAATTAGTTTCAAAAGATTCAACAGCTTAGCTGTATTGTTCATTTGAAAAAGTGGGGATTCTGGAAATTTAGGGTTCAAAGTATACTATATGCATCGATTTCAACAAGCGTACAAAGTGAGTGGACCTTAGCTACAAACTGGCACGGTATAGCTAGAGATGGATCTATATATTATTAGGTGTCCTTGAAAATAGCTGCCAGAGACTTGTTTTTGGGGTGGGCGGGTGTGCGGGTGTGCGAAGGTGTGATCTAACCCACATGACGTCAGAATATTAAATACACACCGCAAATCCGAGTGTATGCAGACCATTGAGGACATTATACATGGTTGCCTTCCGACCCTCGTACAAGTCGTCTGTCTGGAAAATGGACTCCTTGCTAACGCCATACACTTCCATTCCCTTGCAGAAATTCTCAATGTTTGTTCTGGCGACGAAAGGTGAGTTGATCTTCTTTTGGAAGCTGACGACTGGCTTTCCATCAGAGACCAACAACTTGTTAATCAACCTGTAGAAGATACACAATAGAATAAAGACTATAATAGCAAATGGACAATAAGTTGCTGCTATCTAAGGTAGGAATAGCTTCCGGTTAAGCTATTTTCAGAATCTGCTACTAAATATTTGCTACAGCGTAGCTGATTTCGATTTTGAGGCAATGTTACTCATTATCGTAATGTTAGTATTTTCCAGTAAGGTCTTTTCTCTGAAATAAGATTATGATTATGCTGTGGACAATTAGTACGTTTTATATGTGCAAACGTGTTCTGTGTGACAACGCCATCTTGTGATTTTCACCGTATTGGACCAGCACTGGCCCAGTAACCTGCTGTAACGATATAACTACTATTTCTGGTTAAATTGCCAAATATTAAGGTTACTACACCTAATTGTTAGATAGACAACAGCCAGGTGATGTAGGCTACATTCTCAGATTGCCCTTTGCATAAGGAGCACAGATTGGAAATCCTAGTCTGCGGGAACAGCATTTCTTGCGGTAAAATTTGAACCAAATCGCTCCATCTCCTCCCTCCTCCCCCTCTTATTTCTCTCCAACTGCTTCCCTCCCTCCCTCCCTCCCTCCCTCCCGCACTTCATCCCCCTCCCCCATCCATTCTCCCCTGCCTCTATCTCTCTACCTCCCCTCCCACTTCTCTCTCCTCTCTCTTTCACTATGTGGTAGGGTTGGAAGATAAATATACTACTATACTGTGTCAAATTGAAAATGCAACATCTATTGAGATTGGTGTAGTATAGGCCTTCAGTTGACCAGGATTTTCAGGTTAAAGCCAATATGTTTCAGTTATCAAATTCTGACCTTAGTGAATTCATGCTAAGTTAGATATATAATGATCATACTTGCATAGGGCGTCTCCGTTCTTGAAGTATTCGTGTAGATCTTTAAAGCCAGTGCCTTTCTGAAAGCAGAATAATAGCAATCTACTGTCACGTTTCTATGTTCGTTACCTGTCTGTCTGCTGAATTTGTACAGACTTCCACGGGGCTTAACTCGGGATATGCTGAATATTCTGAAAACAGTATGACGGGGTATTGTTGGTGACTAAGTCCCCAACAACTTTCAGACAAAGTGTTTTCAAAGTACTCAACAGGTCAAGAGTTGTTGCCAATTGAAGTTCTTTTCTAGTGTGTTGCATGTCTGATACCTTGCAGGAGTCAGACAGTCAGAGAATATTTAATACAATTAATGCTTTAACCAATAGAGATACAAGGGAAATCTAAACCCTGGTATTACTTATGTACAAATTAATTTAAGGGATGCATCTTGTAAATGAAAACACCTACAGCGTGTATCTCCTGAATAAGCTTCAGGCGATTGTAATATTTTAGATTCATATAAATCTGACCAAATTTTGTTATTTTCTAATAAGACCGCCTGTTTACATGTATCCAGCTTTTTCTGTTGATGCAAAGTTATGTCATCTAATTCTTTGGGTAAATAAGAATTAAACATACCGCTTAGAAGTATAAAGGAATCTATTTCACCCTTTACGATTATCTATAGGCAACAATTACAACCACGTGCATTGGTGCCATAATTTGAGCACTTATATACTGGCAAGCTACAACCGTATTGTATGTTGAACTCTGTAGTCAGCAATGATGCAATGACCGACATAGCCATTATCCCAATGCTAGTGAAATTGAAATTTGGCTAATAGAAATCAGGATTGGCTAAATCTTTGACGAATGATTAAAATCATGTTATATAGGGCCTAGAATTTCTGATGTGATTACCAGTAAAATAGTGTTAATCTTTTGAATATTCTAAAACGAATTTGCCCGGAGGCTGCTCTTGCCTTAGCTAACAACATCTCCCATGCCCAGTAACTTCAAAGTATTCAACATACTCGTGTGTCTTGTATGTAGTGTTTAATTGAATTGGTTAACGTGAGGAAATTGTAGGCATTGGGAAACGTTGACTAAAATAGTTATGGTTTGACTATGAAAAGGGTAGCAGATTAATCGATGGGCGTTTCCAGTTTTAGCTATGCCACGCCCACCTCTACCTAAGCTCCACCCACACTTCGCTGTGTTGGGATTGATCGATCGCCGAATGCCCTAACTATCAATTTCCTGAAAACTATACAGGTAAGTTGTTGAATATTTTGTAACTAATTTGACTGGGCGCTGTTGCTGCCTATGGCAGCAACAGCGGCCAGTCAAATTAGTTTCAAAATATTTATTATATAGTAAAGACATACAATTCGGACAACAACGCATAGTCCGTCTTCAAATATGCGTTCGTGACATAATTATCAACGTCATTCATGACGTCCTAATGACGTCAATAATTATGATGTCATTCTACACGTTACGTAGTTGATTATGACGTCTTATGATGGATGGATAACGTGGTTAGTTTATTGACTAATACTTCGCCCAGTCGATCAGTGCTAAATGTAAGCATCACTGTCGCATACTTACACATGGCTCGTGCTCGCCCTGCAATATGGCGTTTGCCCACGTAACAACATGCATTGGTGTTCCTGCTTCTTCCTCACGATCGTAATTCTAAAACATAAGCATAACCAGACACAATTTAATAAGGAATGGGACTCCACATGGGGTGGTGCCATGAGCGGCGAAACAGGACGGGGCTGTCGGGGCTGGACCCCCCCCCCCCACCCCACCCCACCCCCTCTCATTAAAATGGTCTTCTACTGTAAAAGTAAAGGCACTTCCTTATTATTCAGAACGCACGAAACAGCTTCTCAGACCACCTAATTTCTTTTTAAATGTCGCCCCCCCCCCCCGCCCCCCCACACACACACTACGGGTGGGGTGGGCTTGCGTGGGGTCGGGGTGAGGTTGGGGTGAGTGTGGGGTGTTACACCTCCTCTCTGACACCCACCATGACAGCCACCACGCACCACAATTTTTTACGAACTTCAGCCGCCCCTAGGTAATGCGCGTACAACAGTTAGGGCAATGTATGACGAAAAGAAACGATGACCATAAGAATACTGATAAATAGTGTCAGTTCCGATGACGAATAGGTAAAGAAGGCGTACATTGCTGCACACTATGGATGTACATTCGTACGTATGGAATGTGACTATCATGAATCGATAAATAAGTGAAAAGACTCAAATAGAGGGATACATTTCTAGCTATTCCCGCCCATTTCTTAGGCGTGTTGGAATCGATTTAAATCTTTGAAACTTGAATTCCCAGAATCTTAATTTCAATGTAATTATACAGGTAAACTGTTGAATATCTTGAAACTAATTTGACTGGGCGTGTTGCTCCAAGTCAAATTAGTTTCAAGATATTCAACAGCATGTTTAATAAATTGTAAATTAAGCAGACATACAATTCTTACAATTTTGAGACAGATCTTTCGATGTTCGTGACGGAGTTATGTCATTATGATAGTGGCATTAGCTAACATGTGATGTTATTGATTATGACGTCATATACTTGAGTGACAAATCAGATCCAACCATCGCATGGTCCATTTAACCCAAGATCTGTAGAGCCTACTAGGGGTCATACTGACGTCGCCCATAGTAATAAAACGGAACATTTTTAATACTAAATGTATGTGCGCTGCACTGAGGAGGTCAATTGCGGGTTACTAACTTAAATTATCTTCTCTTAAAAATGCAAATATTATCCATAAGGCGTTAACACATCTTGTGTCAACTACGCCTCAAAGCGCTCAAAATACTACTTGATATATCAATTAAAGATTTTGATGGTCAATATTATTCAACATATTTTAATTTTAAGACTATTTTTGTAAATTGACCACTGAATTTTTTTCGCCGGCTTGACCATTAAAGGGGTAATGGTAAAGAAAATTAAAGTTTTTATTTAGCCAGTGTCCATCTGCAGGCCGAGAAAAGTGGGGTTTTTTTAATTTAGCACTTGAATGACTGGCTCGGTTACCTAGCTTTCATTCTAGTGGTACATATTCAAAAATACTAGTCTCTAGGCCATCAAATAGCCATACAGTCTTGTCTGAAGACCAATGCAAAGTTGTGTTTTGGTCAGTTTGACCATTAAAGGTGGAAGACACAAGGGGGATAGAAATCAAAGTTTAATAGTGCTCATTTTGGGGAAAGCTCTCACAATACAGAATGTCATGATGGCAATGCGTCATTCATTACAATATTTCTACGTGCCAATACATTCCTTATACCAAATACCATTCACACTGATCAGACATCTCCAACCGAACCATCTATATACAGGGGCGGCGGAAGAGGGGGTGGGGATTGTGGGGGTTGCAGCCCCACCACTTATATGAGGGGGGGGGCAGTGTCCGCTCATTAAAATTGGCTTGTACTGTAAAAAAAATATAGGTTCTTCTTTATTCATCAGAACGCAGGAAACGGCTTCCCAGAGCATCTAGTTTTCACAATTTTCTTGGGGATCCCGGCCCCTCATATTATTTAAAGTAACCTTTTAAACTGTCACTTAAGTGGGTCTATCCATCTACAACTCCAACCTGGCCCTCACAATGCCACGATCAATTGGTAGTGAGATTTAAATAATCTATAAAGTGAAAACGGAATCTAAGTGCTTCTTTATTACTCAGGATGCAAGAAATAGCTTCTCAGGTCATCCAGTTTTCAAATTTTCAGGGGGAGGACCCCCAGAGCCCCAGCTCCAGGGTCATCCCATCTCCCATTTTAACAGCCTTCCGCCGCCGCTGATATATGTTTTGTTGATGTGAATGCTGCATTCCACCATTTGCTAGGTTCCACTTGCACCGATATATAACAGGTATGGTAATCTAAGCAAGATTAGGATGCATCTATAAATGGTACAAAGATGTCTTTATGATTGTGGGACAACTCACCGCAATGATACACCAACACTAAACTAATAGACGATTAGCCTGATAACGCAGGTTACTGGGCCAGTGCTGGTATTGTTGGCACAGTACCGGCCCAGTAACTTAAGAGTAAATTCGATACCGTATCAACGTATTCAAGCTCACACATTGAATCAATGGACCTTTCCAGTTTTAGCTATGCCTCGTCCATCTCTATCTACGCGCCATCGATCGATCTCTGAAATCCCTGACTATCAATTTCCAGAAAACTATACAGGTAAGCGGTTGAATATTTTGAAACAAATTCGACTGGGCGCTGTTGCTTCCTACTGCAGGAACAGTGCCCAGTCAAATTAGTTTCGAAATATTCAACAGCATGTTTATTAAATAGCAAAGCCATACAATTCGTACAACGTGTCGGACTATTAAACGTTAAAGACGGACTATTTAGAATCATTCATGATGTCATGATTATGACGTCAACATACACGCCACGTAGTTGATTATGACGTCATATGGTAGAACTTGGAAAGGTCCATTCCTTCTACCCAGCATAAACCGATTTCTGCCCTGATCATGTCACATGGTTTATCGATTCTCGTCTTTTCTCGAATGATAACAACCGCCACCAGTATCCTACATCATTCCAAACTATCCACCCCACCCACACTGACAGATTCGTGACATTTCAGTCTGGGGCACACGTAAACAAAACATTTGTAGGTAGATATCATATAATTACATTACCGTAGGCCTACATCTTAGAAATAAGTTAATATATTTCCAAAAAAAAACCTGAAACATGTTAGTTAGTCCAATTTTGAACACGATGAGCGAAATGATTTTTATGCTGAGTGTTTTGGACTTAATTTGATTGGAAACAATTGCTTTCTTAGGCAGCATTAATGACTTCCAGTCAAGTTAAGTGCAACATATTCAATAATACGTTTTATTTTGCTTTGGAAGCATATTAAGTTATTTCTGTGATAAACTGTACTGTTCATAATTAGCTCGGGAAGAAAGCTACCTTTTTCCATATTGTGTGACTGAAGATTAATATGATCAAAACAACTGATAATGACTTGACACGGTGCCATGCGATATAGATCTTTATTCCAATTCTAAATTAACCAGTTTCCTCACTTAACATGGCATTCATGTAATAACTTACCCCTTCCATTTTCCTCTCAATCTGGGCACCAATGCCTGACTTTCCTGCTCGGGAACTCATGCTGCTGTTAGAACGTTGGTTTATATACCTGTGAACGAATGTGAAAATACACACTAATAACATGGTAAATCTGGGAAGCATTCACAGACAAGCAGGCATTACTTAGTCAACACACTTGGACAATGACAATGGCAATGACAATGGTAATGTATGCACAATGCAAAGCTAAGCGTGTTAAGTGTTATCTGCTGAAATGTGCGCATTTTGCAAAAAGGCATGATTGAAGGAAACATAAGGCGAGTGATCAACGTTAGAATAAAGATGGTAAGCATACCAGACAATCACCACACATCATATAGGCATAGAACTCGATCGCTTTCGACAAATTACCTATCGAGACATGCAGTAAATAGAGGTCGCCGGAGTAGGCTATTCATTTTGTATGCAAAATCCGGGACAATACATGCACTAAAATGACTCAAGGAAAAATTATTTGTGTCTGCTGGCATTTGGTATGGTTAGATTTCAATTACGTTCAGACTATGATCAAGCATCTAATATGAATGTGTCCGTCATACATCCCAGCTTATGTGTAGTCTACTGTAGGCCTAACAGAAACTTAGAGTGTTTGTAGGTCTTTTTCCGATGGTGGCCGGCTGCATGTTTTATGACAAACTAAAATATATATTTAATGGTATTAAGAGACTATATGCTATGTGCAGGTCTAACCGTACATTTTAAACCTATGTGTGCCACTCAGTTTAAAGAAAAATGTTATGCATGATTTAGCCAAATTATGTGATTATGGATATCATGTTATGTCGATTCAGTGTTAGATCAATAGCTCTCACACTACTATCCAGGTAATCCTACAATATGTTCCAGGAAAGTTAGTGATGTTCAGTCAGGCATGGCAAATAGACCAGAGTCACTTATTCTAATATGCTGTTTGACTGCAACATAATGTATAATATCATATTCAAATTTACATTAAGCATGTGTGGTGCCAAATAAACACAGCTGTTGGAAACATATAGAACACATCCTCAAATGACGGGTAGGACTAGCCAAATGACAAAGTCGAAAACACTGACTACGCTCTTAGATCACTAAGTACCCAGTTTATTTTCTGAATTGCAACTATGCTATGGTAGAATGCGTACGAAATCCGTGTACGTGTACAACAAATTGTTTATAAATTTCCTTCCCTCCACCTCGACCACCACTACCACAACCCGCCCGTCTACCCACCTCCTGCAATAGCCCTCCACGAGGCTGCACAAAACATCTTTAAAGATTGCCAGTCAAATAATTAGATGTTCGTTTCTGTCATCGAATAGTTCAAAATGCACACACATATACATACAGGTTGTTGGTCAGACAAGTTTGAAAGTACTAACATCTTAATTTATTACAATTCTATGTACGGTTGTATTTCATTGTGTATTGGATCGTTTCTACAAGCTTCAAATTACCCAAGGGCGGATCCAAAAGGGGTGCAGGGTGCGCGCACCACCACCCCACGGAAAGGCTGCCCTTACCCCGCCTGGCATGCCCTTTCTTCTCCTAACACACAATTTCAACTGTTGCACTTGTAGCATGACAGTCACTACACGTGCTAATACATACGTACGTCTGTCTGTTTAGTCAGTCTATACGTACGATAACTGCCCACTAATTCAGAGATTAATTTTAATTGCTTAGGCAGCAACACATTCCAGTCATATTTGCTTCAAGATATTAAAGAGTACTTTGTCGTTATTCGTCCAGCCACGATCTAGCTCATTGATATCACATATATATTTTATGACTACTTGGACTGAAAACTGTTACTCTTAATTTTAGACTAACTGGACTGAAAGTTGTTGCTGCCTTACATTGGAAGTCATACATGTAACCGCCCAGGGAAGTAATAGATTGAAGCTATCACTGCCTTAGGCAGTTGTGCAGCAATAGCTCCCAGCATAAGGCAGCAACAACATTGAGCCAAGTAAGGCTAAAGAATAATCTGTAGCTGTAGGAAATTAAGTGTTCTCAGATTCTGAATGCCCTAAGTAATTAGACCCATTTTAGTACCGTCACGGCCATGATAAGATGCACTAATTAGAAAAGCATCAGCCTCACCCACCCAAAATTTTTAATTATATTACCATGGGTAAGAATTTAATAATGTAGCAGCCGATTGAGTGTCCATACTTATACCTCTGGAAAAACAGGAGAGGCTATCTGAGAGCACTTAGAATTCAGCTTTTCCCGATGGGAGGACCCCCTCCCTCTCATTTGCCAACCGATGCTCTGGTTATTTGGGATGCACCCTTTTTTAATGACCCCCCACCCCCACCCCAACCCGCCATAACATATTCCTGGATCCGCCCTTAGCTGCCATCTCACTCTGGAACAACATATCTATACGGTCGTGGCTTGTACCGCGGTGATGTTGTTGGTCTGTGACGATAAGATTAATTGCGCATTCATTAAATAAGTAAATTGAGACAGAAAATACACAATGGCGTCATAACTGGATTGTGTGGTGTGAATGACGCCACGGTATCATAGAACAGCCTTATGACTCCACTATTGAGAAGTGTTGACAGCAAAAGTCCAAGAGTCCTACGTAACTAGACGATGAAGGTGTAAAGACCATGTAAAGTTCGTGTCAATTGACGTTTCTAGTTTTAGCTATGCTCCGCCCTTCGCTAGCTAAGTTCCACCCACACCTCGCTCGTGTTGGGATCGATCGATCTCTGAACTCCCTGACTATCAGCTTCCAGAAAACTATACAGGTAAGCTACTGAATATTGTGCAACTAGTTTGACTGGGCGCTGTTGCTTTGTCCAGTCAAATTAGTTTCAAAACATTCAACATCAGGCTTATTACATAGTAGAGACATACAATTCGCACAACGTGTCGAACTATTAAGAGTTAAAGAGGGGCCATATAGAATCATTTATGACATAATGATTAGGACGTCATCCTACAGGTCTCTTAGCTGATTATGACGTCATATGACGTCAGATTGATAGATGGATACTCTGGAAAGGTAAATTGACCTTTCCAGTTTTAGCTATCACCCGTCCATCACTAGCTAAGCTCCAACCACCTCATTTGTGCTGGGGTCGATCGATCCCTGAACTCCCTGGCTATCAATTTTCAGAAAACGATACAGATGAACTGTTAAATATTTTGAAACTAATTTGACTGGGTGTTGTTGCTGCCTATAGCAGCAAACGCGCCGAGTCAAATTAGTTTCAAAATATTCAACAGAATCTTTATTAAATAGTAAAGCCATACAATTCGTACAACAACGCATAGCCCGTCTTTAGTTATAATTATAAATGCGTTGGTGACGTACTTATTTACGTCATAATGACGTCATTGATTATGATGGCATGCTACACATCACGTAGTTGATTGTGACGTCATATGATGGATGGATGAACTTGGAAAGGTCCATTCTAAGCACAATGTATTACTTCTAAAATTTGAATTGAATTACAGAATAGTCTACATCGACCTCGGATAAGAACATTCGTTAGCTGGATTGCTATGTGAGAGGCTTACAACAACATAACAAATGCAGAGCCTGATATTACTATAGTTCGGTTTTCCGTATAGGTGATTTGAGACATGCCATATTAACGAATTTGAAATTGACACAATGCATTGTTTAAGATGACATTCTAATTATTACAGATTAAGTTACTTTCAACCCCTCCACTAGCAGCAACCCCAACAATGACAACAACAACGTCTGCAGCCAACAAACAGACAAATGAACAAACAAACGTCAATGAGGACAATGACAAACACAATTATATCAGCAATGGCAAAGATACAGGCCAAGGGTACACGGCGGTACATAAGCGAGATTCGATAACAAGGAATAAACAACCATAGTTCTGATAACTTTAATGGCGTCAATTTCAGAAATTATTAGCCCCGTAACCCGCACTTTTGAAGTAACTAAGGACGCCATTACTTATTTCATGGTCTTGTAAGTTCTCCCATGATTAATCTTGATGTACCGACGCCAGAGATTACTGATACAAACTAACATTTAAACCGAACCCCAATTAAGCAATCTGTTATATTCATCTTAGATTTTTTAAATATTTTAAATATTATGTAAAGATTTTGCTCAAATATATTACTGTTAATGGTCGCTAAAACATCAATCGTGATAGGCACAAAACAATTCCATATTACAAGATGCGAACAAGCTGAGAATATTTGAAAAATTGCTGACTATTCCTTACCTCTATTTTCGCACAGCGCGACACTTCACTTTGTTGGAAATAACTTCAGAAAGTCCGATTAAAGCGTAATCGATATATCGATAAGCGTACATGCGTCTGTGGCGAGGACTAAGCATCAAATAACCCATGTTATGTAAGTATTGTAATTCCTACGACTCTATACACACAAAATTGTCAAATCTGGTGTGGTGATGCATCTTGCTGGTATGTGTTGAGACGGGCGACGCTGTAAAAATGTGTCACCATAACCTATCACCATTGCTGACTGAACATCAAAATAATGTCAAAGCTTTTCATCTACGATCATAGAAACCTGTAGTTGATGGACATATGTTAATACTGAGGTTTCTATATTGTTCTTATTAACGTTTCATAATAACAAATTCAGAGAGTAACACGCAATTTGATTTCGTTATATGCGATGGACAATCTCAGATCGCAACAAAGTGCAATTGTATAATGTTCAAGATAATGTCCATGTTGAATGAAAAATATATACTGGAAATTAACCTGATACTTCAGCCTTTAACAGAAAAATATAAGGGAAACATTTTCAAAACTGCGCACGCACACACAAACACAAGATCGGGTCCACATGCCTGAGAGCCAGGATGTGGCACCTGGATTAGAGGTTAGCTAGTGAAGAGGCGAATCAATCGTGAGGTTAGCTACCTAACTATAAACATCTTAAAGGATACTAATCTCATCTTTAAAAACCTGTAGGTCATATTGTACTGATAGATTTTAGTATTATTCACTTCCCACTGCATTCGTATCTCAATGGTTTACTTTTTGCCATCGTGATATTGTTGAAAAGCGGACATAACCATTGCGTCTCTTCAAACGATAGTGTGTGATGCCATCTGATCAAGATGCCGACACAACACACTCTTTATTGCTATAATAATTTTCACGTTAAATATTTTGAAACTAATTTGACTGGAATCTGGTGCTTCCCAATGCATCCAGCAATATTAGTTTCAACATATTCAACAGCTTTCCAGTTTGCTTGCATGTACGTCTGGCTGTCAATGTATGGATCTCACCTGAATGACTGAGTGTATGCAGAGCCTAGCATATACGTCTGTTTGATTGGTTAAAAAGTAAATCATTGCAGCCTTCATAGACTGAAGAAATGTATCAAGCTTAGCCTTTATCACGTGACTATCTTTATTAGCCTGAATTGTTTGATTTCGTTATATGCCATAGCCAATCACAGTCCACAACAAATTTCACCTGTATAATGTCCAAGATGGGTGAATAATGCATAAACATTACATAATCATTGTCGTCCTGAAACCATTTAATTCAAGAATTCTGGATTCGGCAAATCTAAAATATGCTTTATAATTTGATATCAATTTGACTGGATCAGTAGATGTTATTATGGATTCATTTAAAGCTGTCTAGATTGAAGTGATTCGGTATGGACACTGGGATGTGTGCACGACATTAACATGAAAAGGTACTATGCATAGAATATTAAGACTATCTCTTAATTACACAATTTGTTGGTAATGACGATTTCTACATATATCACAGTGAAGGTGGCAACACATATGAGGGTTGGCAGGGTGATGCGCTGTATGCTAGTAATGTCCGGTTTGACATGCACAGAGGGGTGGTGGGGGATAATAACTTTCAGACGTCACAATACGGGTGGAGGGACGCATATCAATTAACGGAATTGATGCTTTCGCATTGCTCCTGCCAATGGAAACACCATCATTTATACGAGCGACGCACACACAAACGCACGTACGTGGGAATGTACGTACACACACGTTGCACAAACGCGCCCGCACGCATATGTGGCATGCATAGCCTACATGCACGTACACACTCACCGCACAACAAATGTATACTATCGCTAAGAGAAACTATTGAACACGATGGAACAAATATTCTGTTGAATAATTGGGACTTAATTTGATTAGAAGTCATTGTTGTCTTAGGCTGAGCAATGGCTTCGGAACAAATTAAGTCCTAAATATTCAACAGAACCTATTATTTTGTTTTGGAAACATAAGCGGTTTCTGAAGTATACTGTAAGTGGAATTTTTCTAAATTTGCCTTTTTTTCACAACGATTATAATTCTTGTATCATGAAAAGAAAGCCTATAGGCTCATGATTTACAGTGTATGAAATGATGCACGGCAGATGAGAAGACATATGTATTAGAAAATTATTAAAGATTATTAAAAATTTAATTTATATATTTTTAAATGCTATTTAAATTTAATTCTGTCTTACCTGAGAAGAAAAGGTATAGGTCCGGGTGAGATGTTGGGTGGTTGTGGTAGTGTTTGTCGAGATGACTGTACGGAAAAGATGGTAATTATATCCTTCTTAACGGAGAAACAGACTCTAGTATTGAGTGTATACTCCTGGCTTCCTCGTAGGCGAGATCTTCCTGGTCTATTTCTAGCTGTATGTCTCAGACCCGGAAGCCTTTTATAGACACACGGGTGATGATTGGTTCCAAAGTGAAACTCGAAACTCTCTGAGAAGATGAGTTGTAAGCAGTGAACCTGTCTACAACGGACACCTTTTTGGAGCATTTAAAGGTAATCAAATGAAAATAAATGGACAATTTATTTATACATGTATTTAATTGTCATATGAAACAACTTTTGCCGCACAAGATGGTGGTTGTTTAAGCCGGGTGGTCGTAAGAACATCCGTCTTAAACAACCACAGTTTGTGGGCCTCAAATGCGATAATTCTTTATAGAC